>JANHJO010006180.1:0-12164 GCA_032468235.1 Pseudoxyrhopus heterurus | reverse complement strand
TTTTCTCTGACAAAGAGAGCCACTCCAGTCAAGCAGGATTCCTTTTGCACCGCTTTTTGCAGGAGCTTTGCTGGAGCTGGCAGGGTGAGGGAAAATATTTTGAGCCAGTCAGTGATTTTTACCATTAAAATTATCCTAACCGGTGTGGCCTGGGAGTGGGCGGGGCCAGCCGGAATTTCTACTACCGGTCCGGGCGGACCAGGGCGTTTCGGTTGAATCCCACCACTGTCCATTGTATTATGAAATGGTGGTTTAATACATGATTTTAAGTCACAGTCATGATTTACAACTGATACCATGGCATAGTGCAATATGAAACCTGCTAGTTGACTTTATTCAGAAATTTTAAAACAACCCAGAAGAAAGTAGTAGCAAATCATTTCAGAATAGACACGGTCAGCAGCTAAGAGTCAAGTTTGGCTCAAGTCCTTTTTTTTATAAATCCATCACCACTCTGACAGTTCATTCTCTGAAACAGTTCATTCAGCAAATATTAGAAGTTAAGTTTTTTATTTATTATGAATATGAATAATAGCTGTTTTAAGCTGTTTCGGATTTATTAGTGGTGTATACAATGTGCTTAGCTTTTCACTGTCCAAAATAATTTGATGGTATCATCTGAAAGTCTCAGCAATTGGCAGGAACTATTGTAGTTGGCCGTGCTTGTACTTGGAAGCTAAGAAGGGCCAGACCTGGAAAATCCCAGAGGGGGATCCTAGATAAGAAAGTCCGAACATATATCAAAAAGGCTACGGCAAACTATTTCCATCCTATTGACAAAAATACTGAATGAAGTGATCATAAGTCAAATTCATCTCAGAGGAGACAGGAAACTTTACTTTTTTACATCGGCTGAAATTTTAGCTTCCTTTCAAATCACCGGGATTTCCACAATTGTAATTATTTTCTTTTCAGTTGTATATTACGAGAAAAATACATAAAACATTAATATGTTTCATTTATATAATTATGAAATAGTTTAATATTGAAATTAGCTTAATTTAGCCTCTAAGATGCAGTAACTTGTTCAGGGAATTAACTAATTTGCTTCTAAAAAGTTTGTAAGGCAAAAATAGGCAGATCGTGGGTTGTCTAGATCAGGGGTGTCAAACTCGCGTTGTCATGGCGTCATCACATGATGTATCGCGATTTCCCCCCCTTCGCTAAACTGGGCGTGGGCATGGCCAACACGTGATGCATCTGGCCCGCAGGCCACGAGTTTGACAGCCCTAGTCTAGGTTGATTGGGCTGGGAGAATTGATCTCATTCAATATATGCACTTTAATTGATTATTAGTTACCATGTTAAACAGGAGATTTATCAAAGAGGTTTATCAAAACAAAAGTAGGGAAGAGAATAGAGATTTTCTCTCTACTTCAGCATTACTAATTACTGTTTTCTTATATCAGGAATGTTTAATTCCATGTGCACGGATCTTTAGTATTAGAGTGATACTTTTGTTTGTTACTTCTAAGACAGTCCAGTTGCTGCTCTTGCCTGCTAATTTGCCCTCAAATTCTGCAGGTCAGCAGTGAGATTGAAACAGCTGATTGCTGACTAGGGAAGGAAAGGCAAAAAAGAAAGAAAGAAATCCACCCAGCAAATCTCATTGCAGTTCTATGCTGCAGCTGTATCCCACAATCCCTTTCACCATTTGCTGCAGTCTTTCAACACAGATTGAGTGAGAAAGATGCACTAAATAAAGATTGATTGGCTGGAATCCTTTAGGGGTCTCCCACTTATCTATGACCTGAAGAGGAGGAAAAGAGAGAGAGAGAGAAAGAGAGAGAGAAAGAGAGCTTGACTGGGCCTCCTTTTTTCATTAATTTTCTCCCTGGAATGGAGCATTGTTATCTGAAGCAGGAAATATGCTGCATCTTCAGTAATGACTACAGACGTAGCAAATTTCTAACAGCTTTAAACGTGAGACTTTTAAACTCTAATATATTACTGTAATTATGATTGGCTCTTTTGGACGACTGCAAGAGACAACTGCATCCTGGAAAAGATTTCTTACTTGGTATTTCATTGATTAAGCTCAGTTTTTCATGAAGATGGGTATGTCTCGAGCATTTATGGTTATTCAGCTAGCATGCTTTTTGCCCCCCGTCTTATGTATTCTTACTCTCTTTAAAAATAATACTGCATGGTTTATAATTATGTGTTCTTTAAACAAAACATGGGCTATAGTAATTAAAAGCAATGTGGAGAAATATTTCTTGAAAGGAAGAAACACCTATGTCTGAAGATGCTTAGAACTGTTTTCTTAGAAATCATTTATATTTTACTTGTGGGTTCATAATATTTCTGGAAAGGAAATCTATTGATTTGATAGAGTTTCTCCCCCCCCCCCCCTCAAGTAATAATGTTCAGAGTGGTACATTTGTGGAATTCTACCTAGGTCATAGCCTGATTTTTGAACCAGTGTTCATATTGTAAAAATCTCGTATTTGCCTAGACATTTGACAATTATGCTGTAAATGTTGCTTCTGGAAATCTATTCATACATAAATATGTGGTTTAGAACCTGAGTTTTGTGAATCATTGATCTGTATGGTCTAGTTTTCTCTCTGAAAGCTTAAAGGCAGCACTAGTTGGGCGGAGCCCAGCTTTTATTTGAAAATGCTGTGCAGTTTAAGCAGGCAAAGCTATTATTTCTATGGGTTTTGTTTCACTTGATAGAATCATAATTCTAACATATATAATACATTCTGCTGAAATTTATAAATAATAATTACTTGGGTCTTCATTGTATCTCCTGTTCCAGATGGGTGTGGCACATCCACACAATTTCTTTCTTTGTGATTATTAACAAAACAATATTTATTTAGGGATTCTTGCATCGTAGTCACCAGCTTTTTATACATGTATTCTTTCTGTGTATTCATTTAAAGCAAAAGCATGATGTCATTTTCTGAAGTGATTTTAATGCTAATACTAGATCCTTATCAAGGGATACATTATTTTGAAGGCTGTACTCTAGAATTGGGTTAGCAAAATTTATTTTGTTTACAGTTTAACAACTTTAAGGAGAGCTGGTATTTATACAAAATTGTGAAATTTCATTTTTTTCTCTTTTTTTAAAAAAATGTAAAAGGAGCTTGCTTGCCATGTTGTAAGAAACAGATTCATACAATTGTTGGATATTCAAAAATTAAAAATATAATATCCTAAATATAAAGGATTATGAACTTAAAAGGTGCACTTTTACAAAATACAAGTTCAGTAAGAAATCATTGTGGCATAAGGCTTTGGAACATGGAGATATGTATTTTTTTTCCAAACACATTGATTATATTCAAGTCTTCCAAGTCACATCTCAAACTTTAGTTAACCATTCAAAATAAACAATGATTTAATTCTAATATGAAAGAATGTGTTAAATTTTACATATTAAGGAAGAAATAATTGCTTGAGGAAATGGTTTATTCTTACAATCAGATTAGTAGGATTGGATGAATGCAGTTACTAGTCACTTAGTCATAACTGTAGCTAAGTGCCTTGGGTAAAAGTTACTTACTGATAGCAGGGATGCTAGCAGGCAGTCCTCATTTAATGACTACTCATTCAGTGACCATTCAAAGTTGTGGCATCACTGAATGAGTGGTACTTAGGACCAGTCCTCAAAGTTTCAGCCATCACTTCACCCTGACCATATGACCACAATCACATTTAATTATGGTCACTATACCTTCCTGCTTCTCACAAGCAAAGTCAATGGGGAAGTCAGCAAGGAAGGTAAAAATTCGCTCTAGTAATCCTCCCCCCTCATCTGGCAGTATCTTCCCACATCCCCAAAATTGTCCATGCCACTGCACTTGCCTCTCACCTAGCAGCACCCACTTAACCTGCCTTCTAGCCTGTTTTTAAATAATCTGGGGATTAAACTTCTTGCCAGCTTCTTCGCTGACATGATGGCTGGAAGCCAGTCAGACATTGTGAGTGGGTCCTCACTTAATGGCCACTGAATCTTGCTTAGGAATAGCATTGGCACTGCCAGGACTACTGTTTCCTGAGTGGTGCAGTCACATGGCATTGCACTTTACAGCCACAACATTTAGCGATAGAAGTCCCAATTACCATTAAGTGAGGACTACTTGTAAACTTCTATTTGGAACAATACTTAATAAAAGCTCATTCAGAAGGAAAAAAAGATCATATAAACTCATAATTGAATTATTTGGTCAAAACTAGCGCTGGTATATTTTAGTGTGGTTTCTTTGTATTCTCTATCGATGAAGATTAAAGGAATGAGTATCTTAAGATATTTTTTCCCAAAGGGAATGCTTTCATAATTATTTCATGTAATCCTAAAACAAAAACTACAAAAGCAAAAATTGCTATCATTCTTGCATTTTTCTGTCATTTTCATACTAAGACGGGGTTTGTTATACTATTTTACTCTGTTATAAAGTTTCCACCAGTAGTTATTTCTGTGCTAGGATTTGTTCTGTTTGAGTTTTGTCTTACAGAAGTACGTTGGTTTTTTAAAAAACTAACCAGTTTAATTGAAAAACACATGTGGGGCCTACTTTTAGAATATTCTGGGTTACCTAATCCTTAGTGTTGCTCAATGTTCCATTGCCATTGTTGATGGATACTGAGTAGTGGAGAATTGCTGGATTCATATATTTATCTAAGATAAAGAATACAAAGATATATTTACCAGGTGCTAAACAATCTGTTCTATCAACTTGTTCTTTTTCAATAGTGTTCTGACATTAAAATTGTACTCGGCAGTGGTACGGAACAATTCAGTCAAAGAATATATGGCAAATATACAGCAAATTAAAAACAAAGCTGACAAATTGAGAAATATTCTACTCACTCACAAAAGGGTGATTGTGGCTAAGTTAAAACAATATAGGACATTGTATATTGTTTGAGCCTTATACTAGAAGAGTCTGGAATAGGACCCATTTTAAAAAGTTATGCTAAATGAAAAAATATTTAGAATATCAACAATTCATCTTCCATTAAACATAATAACTTAGGACAAGTGTATACATTTTTATTACTAAGTTTATATTTCTGCTTATATGATTACTATTTGCAAGTATTACAATTTAAATCAATAAAATTAAACAACATAGAAAACCTGGATAAACAGATCCGATTTTTCCTAAGTTTCTCAGATGACTGCAAGCACTGCAAGAGAAAGATGCCTTCCATAGCTTTGGAAGCCACATCCTTGCTTTGAAGGACTACCAAGGAAAACCAAGTGATTCTTTGAGAGTAGCTGCTTTAAGAAGTTACTGGCAGATGCTATATAAATCCTCCTGCTAGTTTTAGTCACGGGCACAACTTCTTTATAGGGTTGTTGCTGCTAGTTCCCATTATAGATGCTGAGATTTGTATTTAAGTGAATGGGTTACACTTTTATTTTGATACGTTATTTCATGCAGTTTTTCTGATGCTGAGGCAATCTATATTTTGATTTTTTAAACAAAATTTCTATATTACTTTCTGGAGGGAAAATTGTTTTGGATCACTTCTCTTTATGCAGGCTACTCTGAGATTGCTTTTAATGTAATGCAGTTATTAGCAACTGCCCAGATTTTTGATAAAAGAAGTAGTGTGCTGCTTATTTCTAAGGGCAAAAAAGAACAAATGTGCCCCACGTTGCAGTAAATAATTATATTCAGTCAGGATAAAGAGGTTTATTGTTAGTAGGAATTACATATTTCTTTAATTTTAAACACCTTGTTATTTTTAAAAACATTTCAGCAGTGTGCAGGGTGAAAAGGAGCAAGATCCATATGTCAATGGTCTAGGATGGCCAGTGAAGGCTCCAATATCCCAAGTCCTGTCGTGCGTCAGATTGACAAACAGTTTCTGATCTGTAGCATATGCTTGGACCGTTACAAGAATCCCAAAGTGCTCCCATGCCTGCATACTTTTTGTGAGAGGTAAGTGTTTTTTAGAGTCTTAAGTCAATCCAGCCATTGAATCTGCCTGGATTGTCATATCAATGACTTCCCAGGGGTTTAGGCTTACCTTTAATACAGTAATAGTAAATTGTCAGTGCGGTAGAAAGGTTTTCCTAAAATTACAAAAAAAAAAAAAAGAATAAATGAAGAGCCTTGGTGGTGCAGCGGTTAGAGTGCAGTACTTAGTAATTAGTACCAGCTGCCTGCAATTTAGCAAGTTCAAATCCCACCAGGCTCAAGGTTGACTCAGCCTTTTATCCTTCCGAAGTAGGTAAAATGAGAACCCAGATTGTTGGGGGCAATATGCTGACATTGTAAACCACTTAGAGAGGGTTGCAAGCCCTGATAGGCAGTATATAAATACAGTGCTATTGCTATTGCTAAATGTTCCTTGGCTCTTTTTAACTTTATCATTCCCTTTTTGTTGCATTTTCATGATGCCATTTATCCCTTGACCATAACCAGTTCCTTGAAGTGAAATAAACCATAATTAGTTAAACGAGACAATAGAAAATGACTATTCTATTCTATCTTGGAAGTCAGTTGCATTGATAGTAAAGTTTGTTTCAGATACGTAGAAATGCCTTGGCAACTGTTCTGCACTTAAAACTTAGTTTATTGTCAGTGTTGCTTTATGTCCTTGGCAGTACTGCCGTTGTTTCCATGTTACACGGAAATGAATGGTGATTTCCTTGCATTAATTTCCATACAAATAAAAACTACATCTAAATCATATCATACTGAGAATAATGTGAGAATATTGTAATTCTACCTGAAAGTAGAACTAAATATTTCCTAATCTTTGTGTGTTTCATCATCTACAAGGTTTGATTGCCTTTGCTGTTTTTAAACAATGAATATATGTCATATGTCCACAACATAATTTTTCTTCCTACAATACAGGGATATCAAACTCAAGGCCAGTGGGCCGGATTCGGCCTGCGATGCTTAGATCTGGCTTTCAGGGCCACCCTGGAAACAGCCAAGTCCCTCTGCCAATGAAAATTGAGTTCGGGAGGGCCATGCTGTTTTTGCTGGCAGAGGGTTGCAGGAGGCCGTCGCAGCCGAAAAAAGAACTCGGGGTCTCATTTTTGCTGGCAGAGTGCTTGGGCCACCACCGGCACCCCCGACATGAGTGACGTCAAGCTGGCCATGCCCACCCTAGTCCCCAAGGTCAAACACAACCCTGATGCGGCCCTCAATGAAATCAAGTTTGACACCCCTGCTATAATATTTAAAACCGTCTCTTCAATTTGTGTTGTATGATATGAAATCTGTTCAGCTTTAACTGTATGCCTTTGGCTATCACAGGCATATTTAGCTTAGCTTTATCTTTAGCTGAAAGGTGCACGTAGGCTGATTTTTACTTGTGGGGAGAGGATTTAAGCCTCTTTGTGACCCATTGTAGACTGGGAAGCAATGCAAAAAGGTGAATGTGCTTTAGGCTCTAAGGCAGCTTCTCTCAATCTGATGCTATGCAGGTGGTTGGCATGCTGGCTGGAAGCTACGAGACATCTCAAAGGCATTTTGGAGTAAGGAGTATGTTCATCTTTTAAACATTATGCATGGTTATTAGCAAATATTTATCACACAAAATCACCAGAATATCATAAAATTTTAATATGAGTTCTTGTATATTGCAAGATATATGAGACTTTACAGGGTTGCTATATTTTTAGGATGCTATGTAGTAAGTGCCTGTATTGACCTCTGTGGTTTTGACTTTCTTTGGATGAAGGAAATCTGAGTACGTGAAAAATCATTTTCTTTGATTCCTTCAAAGACACATTCCTTCTGTTTCACCCTTTTTAAGGTCTGCAATATTTCATTACAGGTAATCCTCAGTTTATGACAGACCAGAATTTCCATCATTAATCGTTGAAGTTGTAAATCAAGTCAGAGCCAGTTTTACGACACCTTTTACCATGATTGTTGAATCACTATGGCTGTTAAATGAGTCACACAGTCATTAAGCGAATCCAGCTTGCCCAATGGGTATTTTTGGCCACAAATTGGTTCAAATGACTGCAGGTTGCTGCAACAGGTCATAAACCAGTTGCCAAAATTCTAAACTGTGATTATGTGACAATGAGGGTGAGGTGACGGTCATATGTATGAGTATAGGTTATAGTTTTTACCCGAGCCTTTTGTAACTTTGAACTGTGGTTAAACGGTCGTAAGTTGAAGAATATCTGTGTACATTGTGAGGGAAGTACAAATTTTAAATGGTGAAGAGTTTACCTCTTTTTGAGATGAATTAGAGAATTGGAAACATGAAGCAATACTAATTATTAACTTTTTTGTTATCCTCATTAGGTGTTTACAGAATTACATTCCAGCTCATAGCTTAACCCTTTCTTGCCCAGTGTGCCGCCAGACATCTATTCTTCCAGAGAAAGGGGTTTCTGCACTGCAAAACAATTTCTTCATCACCAACCTAATGGATGTCCTGCAGCGAACTCCAGACAGCAGTATTGAGGAGGCTGCCATCTTAGAGACTGTCACAGCTGTAGCTTCAGGGAAACCACTTTCCTGCCCTAATCATGAGGGAAATGTAAGTGGATTTGATTCCTGTGAGGTTTATTGTAGAAAAGAAATGGCATGAGTGAAACATTATTGCTTTACATATAAAATTGATTTTGCTAATATTTTATTTTCCATTGTGGCCATATATATGCATAGATAAAGGTATTAAATGATGTGAGTTGCATACACATGAGAGAGTGTTATATTAATTCTTTCAAAATATAATCTTGATATTTCCTGACAGATATTCCTCATTTAGCTAGTGTTTCATTTAGCAACTGTTCACAGTTACAGAGATGAAAAAGTACCTTTAAGAGCAATCCTTGCATTTATGTCTGTTATGGATCTGAAAAGCAAAGAAAAGCTGAAGGAAGATTGCAACCACCATTGTGGTTTCGCTTAATGACAGCTTTGCTTAATGACCAAGTTACTGGTCCCAATTGTGACTGCTAAACCTATATATTTTTGTTTTATAAATGCTTATTGAAAAGTGCTAAGACTTTAATGGAATGTTTTACTAATGTTCTTTCATTGCTCTTTAAATTAGTAATTATATAACTCAATTCATTTGCTTAACCTTAGTGGATTAATTAAATGGATTAATTAAATTAAATACTAACACTAATTAAATTCTATTGATTCCAAAGATGAATTACTTTCTTTATATCTTTGTTTCATAAATTGCTGTATTTATTGAGAGACAAAATCCATCTCAATCTCTAGGAATACTTTCATATCTTTGGTCTGCATGATCATTGTTCATAATATATTTACAGAATTGTATAAGTACACACACACAGAGAGAACTTCATTATATAACTCTTGCAACCAGGTATGGCAAAATAAATATTCTATTAAACGATACAATTTCTTTCTCACTGTATCTGTAATTATTCTAACCCTATATCTAATATGTCTGATAATATTAGTAAGAATAAAACAAATGCATATATAAAAAAGGAACTCTGGCTATAAATGAATTATCTGGACTGTGCTATTTTTATGGTTCCACTTGATCTGTCAGACTGGTTCTACTGCAGATATATTAGCCAGCATAATATTGCATTCAAAATGTGCCAATGTAATATGAACAATAAGGTAACCTTGCTGCACAAATTGGAAGACATTGAAATCTTGGCAATCCTTGAAACTATAGCCAAGTGTTTCAGCCTTGGCAATGTCAAGATAGGTGGGCTTCAACTTCCAGGATTCCTTAGCTAGCCATTGGCTGGGGAATTTGGGAGGTTAAAGTTGCTAAGGCTGAGAAGCACAGCTCTAGAGCTACTACAATATACTTACAGTATATCCAATAACGAAAGAGGGGATTTCAGAGGTAAGAAACAGAACATTTCTTGTTTCTTTCACTATTCTAGCCACTTATTTATCAGTAGGCACTACCTTCAAGCATCACCTTACCTTCTAGAGCAGGGGTGTCAAACTCATGTTGTTACGGTGGTGTCATGTGACATATCAGGACTTTTCACCCCTTCACTAAACCGGGTGTGGGCGTGGCCAGCGTGTGATGCATCCGGCCCACTGGCCGGGAGTTTGACAGCCCTGTTCTAGATGTAATTCATAGTATTCTGAATCTCTCCACAAATAAGCACCCTGATGTGCTTCATTGGCAAAGATGTTTTAAACTATCACACACTTTTATGTGAGTTGGAATTCTGTGTACACATTGTTTGTTTTCTGGGAACAGGGACTATATATATGCAGCAGTAATTTTTCATTTGCTGATAGTCCTGATGGAGTTAGTAGTAGTGGTAATACAAACATTGAAACTCAGCTCTCGGGAGAGAAGATTGCAGAGATTGATTTGTACCATAGTATCTTTTTCTAACATAAGTTCTTGTTTAACAACCTACCTCATTGTTTACCTGCCTCGACCCTGTGAGTTGCGGTCATTGTCCCTATATAAAAAAGTGGGAAAGGATGGTCCTGCTAATTATAGACCAATAAGCCTCTTCAACACAATCAACAATCTTTACACAATATACTGTACCTACAATTCCAGGTCTGGCTCTAAGAATAAAACATCTTTGTAGAGGAGCAAACTGGCTTTAGGGAGGGCCACTCCACCATTGATCAATGCCCAGTATTCCCATCATTTCGTTGAAAAATACTCGTCTCACAACACTATCTTCCTTTGTGCCACTTTCGTTGACTTCAAAGCATTTGATTCCATATGCCAAGCTAAATTGTGGGACAAACTGGAGGCAGCCTCAATTAACATCTACCTCATTTAATATCTATGTTACTTGAAAGGCTCCAATGTGCTTATTTAAACCTCCTTGGTATCTACTACAAGTAGTCCTCAATTTATGATCACAATTGAGCCCAAATTTTTTGTCGTTTAATGAAACATTGGTTAAGTGAGTTTTGCCCCATATTATGACTTTTCTTGCCACAGTTGTTAAGGAATGCTTTTGATAAGTTAGTAACCTGGTTGTTAAGTGAGTCTGGTTTCCCCATTGACTTTGCTTGTCAGAAGGTCACAAAAGGTGATCCCATGATCCTGGGACACAACAATGGTCATAAATATGAACCAGTTGCCTCGCATCTGAATTTTGATCACATGATCACAGGGATGCTGCAAAGGTTGGAACTTTGAAAAAGGGTCATAAGTCACATTTTTTCAGTGCTGTTGTAACTTTGAACGGTCGCTAAACGAACTGTTGTAAGTCGAGGACTATCTGTATATTCTTTAAATTTGGCAATTTTGTTCATTTGATTATGTATATGATTCTTAATATTTTAAAAATAAATTGCAGAACTACTATGTTGCAAAGCATTGGTTTCCAGCAGCCCTTCATGAGAGGGACCAACCATAGGGACCAGCAAGCTCCAAGATGTTACTTGTTTGCTGTAAACCTTCTTAAGGATTAGTGTGTCAGCTGAATTGTTCCTCTCTGTGCCGTTTAGAAGAAACAAAATATTTAAAAAAACTTTTCCTGTAGGTGGCATGCTTTTATGAAATCTTAAAGCCCCTTTACTCCTTGTAGTTCTTTCTTTTTAAGAAGGTTAAACAGAAATACATTAATATGAAATACTGTAAGCATCATTTTGATAGATGAAATACTTGTTTCTTTTTCTATTGAAGTGTGAGAGAATCTTGGCTGTACTGACATTCCCACTGGTATAGTTTATTTTAATCTGTCTGAGAAATGTGAGAATTAATGCATGCATTCTGAATCTGATAAACTTTAAAACGTCAACCTAAGCAGTTTATATTAACTTTGCATTAAATGAGTTTGTGCCAGAAATATGGGCCTCATTAAATGCAAAGCTGATACCATTCTGATTTGTATTGCAAAAGGTATCAGTAATGCTTCAGGAATTTATGAAGTAATTTAATACTCCTAAAGCGCAAGACACAACAGTTTTATTTAAAGCTGAAGAATAACTCACTGAAGAGTAATTTGTTATGCTTTAAATAAGACACTCTTAAGGTTGTATTTGTATTTATGTAAGTATGGGATAATTTTCAATATTATTGGATGTTATTATGCATAACTATTTCTATATAGGCGGAGCACATCATGAGAAAGGCAGGGTTAGATGAATCACAAATTGGGATTAAGATTGCAGGGAGGAATATCAACAACCTCAGATATGCAGATGATATCACTCTAATGGCAGAAAGTGAAGAGGAACTAAAGAGCCTCTTGATGCGGGTGAAGGAGGAGAGTGCAAAAGTTGGTTTGA
>JANHJO010006178.1:41143-52078 GCA_032468235.1 Pseudoxyrhopus heterurus | reverse complement strand
CCTGTAGCTGTATTTTATCTTGCTTACTACTACATTGCTATTGCTGTTTCCTGATTGCTATGCTAAATAAAGACCATTGCTGCTGAACACATCTTTGGTGTTCTGGTGTGCTGTTACTTCAGTGGGCACGATGCCACCCTTGTCAACTTAACACACACAGTCTCTTTTATTGGAGGATAGGTGAGTTTAGCTGCATGTCAAGCTGCACACAGAGTAACGTGTACTGAGGACAGAACAAACTCTGTTGTTCTGTACTCTGATCATTAGAAGACCTTGAAGCACTTTTTAAAAGTTCAATTAAGAGGATGTAGTAGGAGAAAAGATAAAATACTACTTTATCTTTATCATATAATAGTCATTTTGGCAATGAACTCTTGTAAGATTTCAATAAGATTTGAAACACGTTATCTACCACCTAGATGTTTCCCAACTTTCTTCATTGTCCTCAGCTTGGATGTCTATCAAAACAGTTCTGCATAGTAGAAGAGGATACTTGGGAACAATTGTGTCAATGGTTCAGATTGTGATTGATTTCCACAAGGCAACCAATGCTTTTTTAACTGCCACCATACTACCTGAGAAATCTTCCAGACTCCTTTGGAATGCAGTAGAAACCATTAGCTTCCAGAAAATTCTAACAGGGCCTCTATCTCTGCAGAGAAGAACAGTTGCTACAAGTATAAATTTCAAATGGAAGCAGTCTGACCATTACAAAGGGAAAGACTGAAAATCCCCCAGAATCAGACTATGATCTTTTGCCCCAAACAAACAAAAGCCTGATCAAATTGTTTACATTTGATGAAATGTATCAATCATGATCATCAGAGGTGCCATGAAATCCTAAATTGGCAGCCCTGGTGGGAGGACAGTTCTCCATGAGTGTCCTCATAAAAAGTCCAAGCTTCCTCTGTCTGTTTAGGTGGGAATCTACTGAGAGGCATGGTGAGAGGTAGCATTCCCCTGGTCATAGCTGGTACGCAATTTGGTATCCCAACTGTTCCTATCCCTGGATTAGAAGGCCATGTTCATGGTCACTAATGCTTTAGCCATTTCCCATCTGACTACTTCAATGCACTTTACACATGGCTGCTCTTGAAGACAATTGGCAACTTCACCTGATCCAGAATGTAGCAGTGTGGACAGTTTCCTTCTTTTTTATTATATTGTTATAAATCTTAACAGATATAATTTCAGTACAATAATACTCATAGTATTAATTAAAATAATTGGCATTCCAATGTTTAGAAAATATATGGAAAGAAAGGAAAGGAGTCCCTGAGGATTTTATTCCACTGGTCATTGCTGACTCTAGGGGGCAGCCAGTGGAGGGATGCAAATTTTTTAACAACCGGTTCTCTGGCTGGGTAGGTGTGGCCAGTTGGTCATGTGACTGGGTGGGTGATGTCAATCATCACACCAAGCCCAGACTTCCTGGCCACTTGCCTCAGAAGAACAGGTAGGATTTTTTGGCCTGTTTTGGGGCCATTTTCAGGCTGTTTTTTGGGCCATTTTCAGATCAATTTTAGCTGGAAAAATGGCCTGAAAACAACCCAAAAATAGGCCATTTTTCAGGCTGTTTTCAGGCCATTTTTGGGGCCTTTTTAAGGCCATTTTTTGCCTTAAAAAAGGCCAAAAACAGCCCGAAAAACAGGTGGGGCGGGTCAGTGGTCTGATTTGCCGGTTCTCTGAACTGCACAGAATCGGAACAAGGGGTTCATTCAAACCGGACCGAACCGGCTGAATCCCACCCCTGGTGGTGGCACTCATGTATGTTTTAGGGCCATGAGCCAGCACTGTCCAAAGATATGTGGCTAGCATGACATTATGGAACGCTGTTTCCTCCCCACCAAAGTGGTACTTGTTTATCTACTCGCATTTGCCTGCTTTCTAACTGCTAGGTTGGCAGGACCTAGGTGAAGATGAGCACTCACTTCCATCTTATGATGCTGTGGTCTTCAACCAGGGCTGTCAGCTTTCCAACCCCCAAACCCAACGTCTTAACCACTGGGCCATCATGCTGACCCTTTACAAAATATACAGTATTAGAAATAAAGAAAACAGAAAGGTATTTCTATCAGCATCAATTATACTTTAAAATATCAGTATTACAAGCATAAAAATATTTGTTTTATTTTTGTGTGTGTGTTAATAAAAGGGAAAATATAAGCAAACCCAGTTTAACAAAAATTAAAATACCAAAAAGTAATTTAAAAAGGAAAAGAAAAAAGAAAAAGAATGCTGCGGACAATACTAGGCACCCTGTTACATATTGTTGCATGAGGATCACTGGCTCTTAATTTCATGTCCAATTCAAAGTGCTAATTATCACTTTTAAAGCCCTATAGAGCATGGGGCCAGGTTATTTGATGTACTGCCTTTCCTTGAGGCATCTGCCCATCCCATCAGATTGGGTAGGCTGGACATGCTCCAGATGGCTGCCATTAAACAACGTCATCCGTGGGAGCAGGGTGGTAGATTTTTTGGTAGTAGTACATGCTGCATGGAACAGCCTCCCTGTGAGAACAGCCTCCCTGTCTTGGCCTTCCAGTAGGCCATGAATTGCTCTTTCCTCAGGCACTGGGCCAGAAGAGTGTTGAGCCCACCACATGTGCTCTCGGCATGGAAATGATATGGTACCTTGGTTGTGCATGATGTTTTCATTCTCTTGGATTCTTGCCTTATTTTTCTATCTTGCTGTTGTTAGCTACCCAGGGGTTGTATTGTACATGATGGACTGCCATATATTTTTAATCAATCAATTAAATAAATAATATTCCTAATCTTTATTTGATTCTCAATGAAAGCACTTTAGATTCACCACTAAGCGTGCATCACAAAGTGGAATTTTAAATAAAGGGGCAACACGATAAACCTCATGCCAGTTCTGTGACCAATGGATCCTGGAAACTGACATTATTTCTTGTTAGCTACCAATCCGATCCTGAACAAATTAGACATACCTAAACACAGTCAGCCAAATCTGAAATCATTCAGGCCTGTTCAGGATTAGGCTGTCCATCTGTAGTTTTATTATCCATTTTTCTTTTAATGGTTTACACACATGAGAAACTCTCATTGAGAGCAACAGAATGAGAGAAGAGGGAGAGGGAGAACTCGTAACAGGCATAAAATGATGGAGTCTGATTAGCTGAAGTTATAAAAATGATTGATACCTGGAAACATTATTTCTACTTGCCTTGTTTGCCTATGAGGTTTACATTATTTCATAGAGCTACCAGGTATATTTAGCAAAGTGAAAAATGGGAGGAGCATTCAAAGACTTACAAATATTTACTGTTAAAAAAAAATACCAGGCGTTTACCATAAGTATCTTCTTTAAATCAAAAACAGCAACAACTGAAATTACAAAATATAGATTTAGGATTAATATAAGGAGGAAACAATGTCTATTCTTGACTAGTATTGTGCATCAGATTTGATACAAGGCAGAATGGAATAGTTTGTGACAGATTTTCTTTGTTGAGATAGAGGTGACGGTGACTCGATGGATCTTACAGAAGCTCCCAACCACAAGAAGGTGCTGGAGGCAGATGCTTTGAATCAAAAGTCTTTATTGTAAAAATAAAAGGTTTAAAGAAATAAAAGTCCTTGCATGGTTCTTTAAGGGAGTAGGTACAGACATGCCAGCATGCATGTCTGCCCCACTGAAGTCATGGTGAAAAACACAAAGCAAAAAGCACAAGCACATGCTATGAGGTGAGGAGAGGGGTTATATAGGTAGGCAGGAGCCCCACCTCTTCCAATCAGGACACCCATTGCTTCCATCTAAGGGCATACTACATACTCATTGCCTCCATCTAGTGGGTTATTGACAGTACTGCCATGGCTAGCACATGTTAGCAATTACTTAACAATCGCCTTCTTGCTACCCAAGCCTAAGTAATGCAGACAAAATTGTACAACGGTAGGCAAGTAGAATTACAACATTAGGCATAATTTCTTACACAAATACCCATGCCTATCTATGGGTACAGGTTTTGTGAAGACATCAGCTATTTGATTTTTTGGTGTTAAGATATTTGATAGACAGGAAACCCATTTTTAGTAGCTGTCTAACATTCTAGTACCTGATGTCTATCTGGCGTGATCTGGATCCCACCGATTGAGCTTGGGAGATCCCTGTTGCTGCTGTGTTATCTTCTAGTACTTGAATCGGGAGTGAAGGGGGTGTCCAGATGCTGGTAATTAAGGCATCGAACCATATGAGGTCGTTGCCCACATCGGACTAACATGCATACTCCGCCTGAGCAGTTGAGCATGATACAAATCTTTGTTGCCCCACATGCCAGTGGATGGGACAACCATTGAGAAGGACTAGGAACCCAGAAGTACTCTTGCAGGTCTTGGGATCACCGGCCCAGTCTGCGTCTGCATTACATGTTAAATGGGCTGTATCCCTCTCATTGGGTTCTAGATTGAGCATGGCATCAGAGGTGCCCCTGAGGCATCTAAGCAGTTTCTTTATGGCTGCCCAGTGGAATTGGTTGGGATGTTCCACATGTCTAGACAATAAGTTAACACTCAGGGAGATCTCTGGGCAGCTCCAATTGCTGATATACAGCAGGGAGCCTATAATAACTGATCTGTATACAGTGTTTTCCATGAAATCAGGGCTATCCTTATGTGTTAGACTGAGAAAGTCAGTCTGCATCAGTGTACGTGTGGGGTTGGAATCTGACAACTGGCACTTAGCTAGAAGCTCTTCTACCTTCTCCTTCTGAGAAAGAGCGAACCCCTTCTGGGTGGTGATGATGTGCACACCCAAGTATTTGTCTACATGCCCTAATGATTTCAAAGAGAACTGTTTCTGTAGGGTCTTAGCGAATTTGTCACTCATCTCTTTGCTAGGCCCAATGTAAAGTATATCATCCACGTATACCAACACCTTCTCTAGACTACCCTGTGTATTTCTAATGAAAACACACTCATCAGCTGGTGATATGGTGAAGCCAATAGACTTTAAAGTTTTAGTAAGGCACTCGTACCACATTTTCCCCAATTGCCTTAGGCCATAGAGTAGCCAGGTGTAGCCTTCCTCCTTCTCAAAACCAGGGGGGCCCATCACAAAGATTTCCTCTTCCAAATCGGCATGTAGATAGACTGTTTGCACATTGAATTGGTAGACTTGCTCCCCAAGTGCTGCTGTGGTAATGAGTGCAGCCTCCTGACAGTTGGAGAGTATGTCTCTTTGAAATCCTCTAGATAGCGTTGGTCAAAACCTTGCGCCACTTGACGGGCTTTGTAGAGGTACTTGTTATCTGGCATCAGTTTAATCTTATACACCCATCCGATTGCCTTCTTTGTCTTGGGAACATCTTTTGGAATGAAGATGTGAAGCTGTTTTAGGCTTTCCATTTCACACTCCATTTCCACCCTCCATTTACTCTCTTCCTCCTCTGAAAGTTGGAGGACATCTGAATACCTTTTGGGTGCAGCAACAATGCTGTTAAAAGTGGCGGTGCCCAATGTCAAACTTCTTGGGTGGTACCTCCTTGTTGGGCCATCTGGATCTCCGGATTTCCTGCCATCCACCATTGTCATCATCATGAGTGGCTTCATCGAGCATGTTGCCCCATCTGAGTTGAGGAGGTCCTCTATCCCAGGCATTTGGAATGACTGGTCACGCTGGTGAAACAGGAGGTGTGGACTCATCTGAAGGTGACATGTCCAGGTCATCTGAAACAGGTAGGGAATCTTCTTCAGATCGACCGTCGGGTTGTTGGTGATCAGATAGACTGATCTCTTCCTCTGGGGTGACTGGGACTGTGGTGTCATCTTTGATGGGGGGAAATCTGGGTTCGTTCAGACCTATTGGTGTCTTCCTCAAATTTGACATCCCTGGAAATAACAGTCCTGTTTCCACCATCCAAAAATGTATAGGCCTTAGACCCTGGTGCGTAGCCTAAGAATCTCAGTCTTCTTGTCCCACTTCTTGCATAGTTGTTTGGAAGGTGTTGACCCAGGTGTATGAGCCAAAGGTGTGCAGATGTGCAAGGTTTGGCCTTCTGCCATAGACCAAGAAATAGGGAGTTTGGTCTATAATGCTGCTCCATGTCCTACTGATGCTGTAGTTTGCGAATAGGACCACCTCAGCCCAGAACCCTTGGCTCACATTTACATCAATGGTGAGGCAGTTCATCATCGTCTGGAGTATGCCGTTTCTCCTCTCAGACACTCTGTTCTGAGCTGGCGTAAAAGGCGGGGTCTTCAGGTATAGGATCCCCTTCTCCTTCATCCACCTCTGGAACCATCTGGACATGAATTCAGCCCCTCTATCGCTCTGTATCTGAGTGATATGCACCTTGTGCTGCGCTTCAATGAGATTGAAAAAGTATTTGAAGTTCTCAAAGGCATCACTCTTGTCTTTAAGTATGTATATGTGATCGTAGCGACTATTGTCATCGATGATTGTTAGAAAATATCACTTACCACCTAAAGAAGGCCTAAAAGGGCCGACCAAATCTATATGCACCAGCTGATAAGTGTGTTTTGCGCTTATCAGCGCAATTCCTAGGGATAGTGGCTACCTTAGACTTTGCCTCCTTACATATGGCACAATCCAAATAGGTACTGCAGTTCTTTAGTTTAAGACCCTCAGAGAATTCCCGCATCCTCCGGATGACTGGGAAGCTGGCGTGGCCTAGTCTGCAGTGTAGGATATGTGTGCAGTTTGAATGAAGTGGTCTATCTGTGGATACACTCTTAACCATCTCAACCGTGGTCAGAGTGGGAACCTCATTTTTGGCATCCTTATTGTTGGCAGCAGGTTTGGTGTTAGCACCAACCTTAGACATCCTGGGGGCTGGCTGTGGAGCTACATTGCCAGTAGGTTTAGCATTATTAGTTTTGGACATCCTGGGAGCTGGCCAAGGTGCAGTATTGGCAGTAGGCTCAGCATTATTGGCTTTGGATATTCTAGGAGCTGGTTGAGGAATCTTCAATTCTCCCTGGGCACTAGTTCCTTTTGGGCCTTTGCTCCACTGATCTGGAGTCTTTGCCCTCATCTTCGGGGGAAAATATGGCAAACCATTTATCTTAACAATCCCCCCAACAATATTGCCATCTTTAGTCACATAGTCCCCACATTTCTTAAATTTAAATTCCACCCTACCATCCTCACATAACTTCAGAATACTTAACAAATTATTAGTTATGCTGGGAACAAGCAAAACATCTTCCACATTTCCCAATTCAGGCATGGTAACAACACCCTCCCCCACAACCTTAGCACTACCTCCTGTGGCAACTCTCACTGTGGAGTCAAGGGGGTGGAGTTCCTGGAAAAGTTGCTTCCATTTGGCAATGTGTCTGCTGGCTCCAGAGTCCAGAAACCAGAGCCCCTTGGGGTTACTGTCAGAATTAGTGGGGGTATCATGGGAAACTCCATTAGCAAAATGATCCTTGGAATAACCTCTGCCCCGACCACAACCCCATCTATCCCCTGTCCCCCTTAGTTTGGTCATGGTAGGTTTAGCATTGCGATGCTGGGGCCATTTGTTTTGAAATGCCCATGGGACCCACAGTTATAGCAAGTTTGTATGGCATTCACCCTCTCACCATAGCCTGTTTTCCTGCTGTGAGGTTTGTGGTCTCTGTGGTGTGCTTGGTGGTCCCTTCGTCTCTTATCCTCCTCCAAAAATCTAGCGGCCCAGGGACTGAAGCCTCAGCCTGGGCTCAAAAGTCATCTGGGAGCCTTGGAAGGACTGCAGAGGCTCTGGAAACCTGCCCCGATGTCAGTGGACCTACTGCTACTGGAGGAAAGCTTCATCATGCTGGAACCGGGACTGAAGGGAAGAACTCCAGATGGATACCTGGATCATCTGGATGGACCGGATCATCAAGAGAGACACCACGCTGCAGCAGATGAGCCTGGGAAGCCATCTGGGATACAGAGGCCTCTGTGAAGAGATCGACAAATGGTGAGTGCCTCGGCAGGGGAAGGTGGAAGGCAGGGGGGCCTGGTGCATTGCTGGCGCCATTCCTCTGGTAGTAGGCCTCTGGGTAGGCCGCTTCTGGGTTATCATTGGCAGTTGGGTCATGGTTCAGAAGACCACAATCAGGATGTCAATGGTCCCTTGCATATCTGCCATGGCAGGCGCAGCGGATCTTGGGGCTTGCCAGTCCAAGATGGCCCTCTGGGCTGTTGGGTTGCCAGATCTGCTTGCTGGGGTAGGCGGCTGGTAGCATGGAGCTGGGCTGGGTCTGCACAAGGGTACCAGAGGAGTGCCCATGGGCAGCACCATGTTGGGGGTTTGGGACCCCAGAAGTGACCTTCCCGCCATTTTGTTTGGCAGGAAAGCCTGGTGCATGAAAACAAGTGGCAGGAAGTCCCCCTCAGTGGCTGCCGCCACATTGAGGGGATCAGGGTAAGTTGCATGCTCCCTTACTGAGGTGGTGTGCATCTCCAATGCCATCGCCTCTTCTTGCACCACCCTTGCCACGAGGAAGGTTCTGAGCATCGCTCGGCATTCTTCCTCTGTCATGAAGTCCACAAGTTGTGCAGCTGTTTCGGTGGCCGCTGTCTCATCGGTGTCAATGTAATCTGCCTCAACATTGATGTGCGTGGCTTGGGGTGCCTCCTCTAGCATCAGTGTCTTCTTGCTGCCAGGATGTGTGTGGAGGTGTCCCCGGTGTGATGCATGCCTCTGATGGAGCGTAGACCTCATCTGCATCTTCTGTGGCATCCATGGCTGCATTAGTGTGATGTAGATGTGCTGCTCTCTTCATCTGGAGACCACTGGTCACGATTGGAGAGCTGCGCTGGTTTGGTGACCTCGAATTCTTCTTGGATCCGATGGGCATCTTGCCTAGACATCAAGGGTTGTGGAGCAGATCTCATCAACCATCCTCTGCTACCAATTGTTGAGATAGAGGTGATAATGGGTCGATAGATCTTAGAGAAGCTCCCAACCACAAGAAGGTGCTGGAGGCAGATGCTTTCAGTCAAAAGTCTTTATTGTAAAAATAAAAGGTTTAAAGAAATAAAAGTCCTTGCGTGGTTCTTTAAGGGAGTAGGTATAGACATGCCAGCAGGCATGTCTGTCCCACTGGAGTCATGGTGAAAAACACAAAGCAAAAGGCACAAGTACATGGTATGAGGTGAGGAGGGGGGTTATATAGGTAGGCAGGAGCCCCACCTCTTCCAATCAGGTAAGGGGACATTCATTGCCCCCATCTAGGGGCATACTACATACTCATTGCCTCCATCTAGTGGGTTATTGACAGTACTGCCATGGCTAGCACATGTTAACAATTACTTAACATTCTTGATCCAGGAAAATGCAAAAAAAAAAGTATCTCCTGCTGTTCAAATACTGGGCCACAGGAGGTTGAGCTGTTTTCCTGAGTCCCTCTTGTAGTGTGAAGGGCCACAATGTAATGGTCAGAATGGAGAACTTTCACTCTTCATATAAATACAATTTGATAGGACAGAGTTTCAATTCAGTGAGCCACAGGTTTATCCTTAGATTAGAGTGATCTTTGTGATAAAGCCCATCTTCAATTGCTTTAGTTGCAGCAATAGGATGGTTTAGAGATCTTGGTTGGTGAAAAAGTTCTTTCATTTACCTTCTGCTCCATCTCATGCCCCCTTAGGGTCTTTCATTACTGCCAAATTTACATGCTATCCATCAGTCCTTGGAAGAAAACTATCCCAGCATAAAATGGGCTATCCTTGTCTCAACCCCTGGGCTGCTTCTACTATCTCCATTCTGGCAGCAAATGATTGTGCCCTGAAATTTGTGAAACCCTCTGACTTTTATGCCCTCCCACTAGCTGAATGTCCCAGTTAGGGGGAAAGTATCTGCACTCTGATAGCTTGGTGTAGTAGAAAGTGTTGGCATATAGCTGATCTTCCTTTCCTACCTTACCTCATGCATCAAAAATTGACAGTTTGCCATTTGCAGAGGGGCATGAAAAGTATTCACTTCTCTGCTTCTCTTCTCCCCTTTTACTTCTCCTCTCCCCTTTTACATATAGAGAGTCTACCATTTAGAAGGAATTAGCTGGATTTAATTTATTAGCAATGAGGTTGACAGGGAGAAAAAATTTACCTGTGCACTAATCAGTCACATATTCCAAACCAGCCCCTGGAACAGTCTCTGCAGTTATCCCCCTCCACTCCCATCCAAAGAATGCAGGTCAGCTAAGCAAAGGCCACACTGGCTGTGAGTCTCAGAGAAGAGAGAATCAAATTATTGCTGGGGGGGGGAAGAATCTAGCACATGAAATCTATTTGTACATGGAAGAGTACCCAGATCAGTGGTGGGATTCAAATAATTTAACAACCGATTCTCCACCCTAATGATTTCTTCCAACAACCAGTTCACCAGACTGCTCAGAAAGTTAATGTCCAGTTCTCCCAAAGTGGTACAAACTGGCTGAATCCCATCACTGACCCAGATCACTTACTTTTCCTTTCAGAGCCAGCAGATCATCAGTGAAGAATTGCTTTTAAGAGATTTGAGCATCTTATCTTGTTCTCTTTTGCTTGTTCTTATCAAGTAAATGTATTTAATTCCAATCTATATCTATCTACCCATCAAGTTTGAATCCAAGATAAAAATTAAAGTACAAACACCTGCTTCAAGATTTACTCAACCATATCTACCAACATACTCAAGTAACATTTAAAGCCACAAAGAAAAAAAAACCCTAATCTTCAGCAGCCACAGGTCTGTAAAAATATAAAAAGATGTCTGGAATATTCAAATCAGTAGTCTTTGAGATGAAAAATGCAAGGGTGGAAAATGTAAAGTACTGGGGAGATCATTCATGAGTATCTTCCCTACAGACATACAAGCAGTCACATAAATGCTCATTTTTATTCTCTTTTTCCCTACTTTTCTTTGGCACTAACTTAAGAAATGGAGAAAAACTTTCTAGTATTAGTAAAACTAATTTAAATAATGTTGA
>JANHJO010006178.1:7172-17201 GCA_032468235.1 Pseudoxyrhopus heterurus | reverse complement strand
TGAGCACCGCCCCCTAGAGTCGGGAACGACTAGCACAGATGTGCGAGGGGAACCTTTACCTTTACCTTACATATAAATCATTAGTGAGGAAATGTCAATGCCAATAGTGACCAGTAAATTGCTGTCCAGGTACTCGGAGGGCTGTGGTTTTCCACATCACTATATGAGAAAAGCAGTATGGGGTGATCTTCATTAGCTTACCCAGAAAAAAAGCTAGTAAGATGTATGGTATTATTTGGTATTCCAGAATATGGTACTCTTTGGAATTCCTCTTTCTCAACCCCATTTCCAGGGACAGGGTTCCTTGGAGCACTGTGGAACAACCAAAGGACTAGAAAACAGCTGATATGTTCCCATCTTCAAAAAAAAAGGGGGGGGGACAGATCCTGGAAATTACAAACTGATCAGCCTGACATTAATATCTGGGAAGAGCTTGGAAAAGATAATTAATCAACATATCTGCAGACACTTAAAAACAAACAAAGTTGTAACCAGAAGTCAATATGGGTTCATCAAAAATAGATCATTTCAAACAAATCATTTCATTCTTTGATAAATTGACTAAATTAGTTGATTAGCAAAATGCTGTGGACATAGCATATTTAGATTTCAGTAAGGCATTTGCCAAATTAGACCACAACCTCTTTCTTGCTAAGCTAAAAAAAAAAAGTGGGATTGACAGCCCCAGAACCAGATGGATTTGTAACTGGCTGTCAAACCATACTCAATGTGTAGTCCTTAACAGTACTACATCCACATGTAGGGAAGTAAGCAGTGGGGTACCCCAAGGTTCTGTTCTTGGCCCAGTGCTCTTCAATAATCTTCATAAATGATCTAGATGAGGGAATAGAATGGTAACCCATCAAATACACAGATGACACTAAACTGGCAGGAATAGACAAGACACCAAAAGATAGGTTCAAGATCCAGATGAATCTCAACAGATTTGAATACTGGGCCCTATCTAACAAAATGAAATTCAATGTAGACAAAAGTAAGGTTCTACATTTATGCAAGAAAAACAAAATGCACAGGTACAGTATATGTGGTAGCTTGCTCAATAGCAGCACCTGTGAGAGGGATTTCGGAGTCCTAATGGACAATGACTTAAATATGAGCCAACAGTTTGCGGCAGGAGCCAAAAAAGCCCGTGCATTTGGGCTTCATTAATAGATGGATAGAATCACATGATCACATGAAATTCTAGTACCGCTTTACAAAGCCTTAGAAGACCACACTTGGAATACTGAATCCAATTTTGATCACCACACTATAAAAAGATATTGAGACTCTGGAAAGAGTGCCAAAAAGAGCAAGGATGATTAGGTGGTTGGAGACTAAAAGATTTGAGGAATGCTTGCAGGAATTGGGTATGTCTAGTGTAAGAGAAAGGACTAGGGGAGAGATGACTAGCAGTGTCCCAATATTTGAGGGGCTGCCACAAAGATGAAGAGGTTAAACTATTTTTCAAAGCACTAGAAGGCAAGATAAGAAACAATGGATGTAAATTAATCAATGAGAGAAGCAACCTAGACCTAAGGAGAAATTTCCTAACTGTGAGAACAATCAACCAGTGGAATGGCTTGCCTTCAGAAGTTGTGGGTGCCCCATTGGAAGCTTTTAGGAAGAGATTGGACAGCCATTTATCTGAAATGGTATAGGGTCTCCTGCTTAAGCAGGAGGTTGGACTAGAAGACCTTTAATGTCCCTTCCAACTCTATGATTCTATGTTCTTTGCAAATACTTTGATTTTGTATGTTCCTCTCCCCTACGCCCTCTGTCTTCTTGGAAGGGCGGGAAGGTTGCTGGTAAACACAGTGCATTTCTTTCTACTTAGGCTGGTGGATATCCTGCCTAAACTGACACTCAAGAGTACGATATACCCAACTCATTCTATGTATTCTGGTGTTAATTTTTTACTCCTCAAAGGAAGTGTCAGGTAGAAAAATTCAGGTTGTTCAGAATTAGGTATAGTTTGCTCATCTGCACAGTTGTGCTACCTGGCTTTCTTCTCTACAACTTTTATCCCCAACAGTGTGCTTACTGCTGTAATTTGGGAGCAAGACTTCTCTAATTCCTTATGAAATAAGATCCATGCAGGCTGACTCATTTGATGGAAAAAGGAGAGCCAGGCTAGCCATCTGGAGTTAAACCATGATGCCCAGAGTTAGGAAGAGGTGGAGAGGAAAATATAGACTCAGTAAGATTGGCTAAGTTGTTGAGGCTTTTTAAGAGGTAAACTATGGATTTGAATTTAAATTTCACCCAAATAGACTATAGTATGGCTTCACATTTTCTGTGAACCAAATGCAGTTGATTCAATTATCATGGGTAAAATGTTCATAGATCCTGCTTATTAATCACTTGATATTTTTGATTCTGCAGATCTAACAAACAATTGTTCCCGAATTTTGATAAGACCTCTGCCAATGCCCAGCTCTAGGTCCCAGAACTTCTAAATTCAGGAACTCTCCTGATTGAGATATTGGCTAGAAAAATCCTCTTTGGGATTTTCTTCTGATTTTCAAGCATCTTTCCCAGCATCCCATAGAAAATTGGCCACCAGTGGCCTCATAAAAGCAGGCCTAGGTCTTCTCTAAATGGACATCATTCAAGCAGCTTTTCCCAAGACAAGCCCCACAGAAGACAGCTGGGAAATAAAACTATAAACAAAAGATTAGATGAGCTGGTGCTACACTGGACTAAATCCAGGTTGTGTTTCTGATCTTTGGCATGTCTTCACGTACCTGCCTAGGCCTAGACCCCATCTCCCAGAATCTTGCCTATTGAACATCCAAAGAGATCACTTTAAAAATTACTCAGTTTCTTTACCCGTACTGTGACTAACAAAGTTATTTCTCACAACATTGTTCTCAAATAAGCCAACAAAACAAAATAAAAATTGGTTACAGACATTTTGACCATTTGGCAACAAAAAGCCTACTCAAATGCATTAGTTATAAACTTGCACCTTTCTGCCATGCACTCATCCCAGGCAAAGTGTTATTTTTGCAGGTACTTTTTAGTACCTATATTTTCAAACTGAAAAAAAGAAAAAGAAACCAGCTGCCAAGTGCGTATAATAAATGAAGACTAGATAAAGAAAATTACTCAGTTCTCATTTTGACTAAACCTTCTCTATGAAGAGGCTATCAGGTGATTATGAAGAGCTGGTAGAAGAACAATTTCAGCTTGAGTTTGAAAAAACGATCAGGGAATGTCTGTTGACATTGACCTGGTTCACAATGACTGTATCCTAATTTACTGAAGTTTAGTGAGGAATGGCTGAACCTAAATCTGAGTAATCTTAGAGAACATATAAAGTACCAGATGATTGCACAAAGTAAATGTTGGAAAGGGAGGATTTGGAGAATTAAAGATAAATCAGGCATCAAAACTAGGGAAAATTCTAAAGCAGATCATAAAGAGATCAGCTCTAGGCTTTGGTGAGAATCAGTAAACACTAAGGTTGTCAGAATAAACCTATGTCACTTTATTTACTTCACTTTTATTCATTTTGATACAATCCTTAATAGACTGGGATGCAATGGACATATTATATCTTGCCCACAAATATATAATTTGATACAGTTTTCCTTGACATGATTAGCAAACTAGTTTATAATGGGCAAGATAGTAGGTAGATAAAAGCTGGTGTGAAAACAGTACTAAAAGTGTGCTCATTGAAGATTTCTCATCAAACTGGAGTGCTACAAGATTCAACTCAACATTTTCATTATTGGCTTTGATAAAGAATAAGGAAATGGTTATCAAATTCACAGGTGATGAAAAATTAGATGGCACAGTTAATATTGTATACTAGAAGACAATCAAAATTCAGAAAGATCTTGATAGCTTAGAGAATTGCTCTGCAAATAACGTACTTTTATTTAATATACTGAAATGTAAACTTCATCAATTAAAAAATCAAGTTTATGGGCATATGGTGAGCAATATACAGCTTAAAAATGGATGTGAAAAGGAACTCAGAACTGTGGTTAATCACAAGTTTTATGTGGTTGCATCAACAGCTGTATAGTTTTCTGTTGAAAAACCTATAGCTGTAGTTCCTAATGTTGTTTGGGGGCAATGCCCCAATGGCATCCTTGTCCTTATGGTTCTAAGGCCCTTTCCCCATTGCATGTTAACACTGCATGATGACAATGTGTCAACATTGCCAGTTTTCTACACTGTTCTCATGACCTTGCTTCTAGATCATCCCCAGGCATTGAGTGAAACTCAATCATCAATAGCTGTAACAAGCATAAAAGTATCATTTCCATCATATGTGTGTGTGTGTGTGTGTGTGTGTGTGTATGTATGTATGTATGTAAGTAAGTGTAAACTCTGCATCACTTTGCCACCTTAGAAGTTAAGCCAGGTAGGTAGATAGGTCATGATGTGTTGGGAGGCATGGCCACAGCCCATTTCCTCTGTTCTCCAGCCAACCTCTGCTGTGGTCATTTTATTCCTGGCCTTTGTCTTCCTTGGCATACTGTTTCCTTTTATAACTGTCAATTACACACACACCTTTTTGTTTCTGGCATGAAATTCTCTTCGGGATCCCAGCAATATAAAAAAAATCATGCCTACACTGTTTTATTTGGGAAAAGGCAACCATAGGAACTCTGTCCTGAAGTAAGCAGAATTCCACCTTTCTAACTGCTAAAGAAATCTTTTCATACACTGCAACAATATTTTGAAATATATGTTGATTTACTTGCAGCTGCTCCATTTTTCTTCATTGCAGTGCCTTGAAATTATGAGGGATGTTAAATTAGGGCTTGCCAATTTCCCTATATTTGTTGATTAAAGTATTTCCTTTTCCCTGAAGGAAAAGGGAGGTATAAAAGCATCTAATCATATAATCATGGCAGGGCCTCTCTCCCTCCTCCCTAGTGCTGTTTCTGCTCTGATCTCTTCCATTATGTTTCTTTCAATTTTTTTAACTAAGGAGTTGCCCCAGTGGATTGTGGGAGGAGCTGACTAACTAGCCTCAAGAAACCAGACCATACTAAATACAGACTATCCCCACCAGCTAAAGGACCCTGATTGACAAGGAAGAGAGCAAAGCAATGAGAGAATCTGAACTGATTTGAGTTTGACACACTCACTAATCAGGGCAGCATTACAGAGTTAGGGCTCTTCTACAAGGCAGCAGTAGTGTTGCCACCCTGTGCAGGAGATGGCAGAAAAGTATGCTGGGTTGAAAGGGTGCTGAGTGAACTTCAAACCGCTGTTCTGTCTTGACAAAGATGCAGAATAGGGACTCTGTCTACCAAAGAAGTAGAGAGAGAGAATAGGTGGGGTGTGAAATCACTGGGACTGATCCCTCTAAGGGAGAAAGGATCAAAGGAATAGTTCTCAGTTGCTTCTCTTCTCATGTCTCTGAAGATAAAAGGAGGGGGTAGAAAAAGGGAGTGGGTTTTCTGTTGTGATTCTGTGGGGCAGCGGACTGGCTCCAAAGGAGCTGTTCTCCCTACTTTTCTTCTATGGGTGGCAAGAAAAGCAGGGAGAGAAGGAAGTAGGATTTTGAATGCCAGAATAACAAGCACATGAAAGGTCCACTTCTACTACTGGTTGTTAAGAAAAGTATTCTTCCACTGCAAAGTAATGGGCCCTAAAAGTTGTGGCCAGGGAGGAGCGGTGTGCCTGCTACAGCAACCTCAGATGGCCAGTAATTGCAGCACAGATTTGCAACTGTACCTTCCCTCTATCCTCTACCTTATGTTCATATGCTTTTCAGATAAACTGGACAGCAAGACAGTTTGTGCCAGAAGAACTTGAGAAAGACAAATTTTGAATCAGACCAAGCAAAGAAAAGATGCAATAGTTGGAGGACGGATTTTGGATGATGTGCATCTTTGGTCTTGAAAATCACTGAGGCATCTTTTCACCCCACCACGCAGAAAACGGGAACTACTAGAGGACTAGAAAAGAGTTGACCTACAAACACAGCTATTACCAGCAGCCAACATGGGTTTGTTAAAATCAGATCATGCCAGACAAACTTTGCTGTATTCTTTGACGAAGTGAGTAAAGGAAATACTGTGGACATTGTTTATTTAGATCAGTAAGACATTTGACAAAGTAGACCTCAGCTTACCTCTTGGTAAGATAGAAAAATGTGGAATAGACAGCATCACCACCAAATATAATTGGCTGACCAACCCCACTCCTCAACATGTAGTCCTCAGAACGAAGACCAAGCCTTAAGGTACCTAGGCTACATGGAAGGAAGCATGTACCAAGATACCTCAAGGCTCTGCTTTAGGCCCAGTGCTCTTCAACATCTTCATAAATAACTTGGATGAAGGGCTAGAAGGGGAATTCATTAAATTTGCAGATGACACCAAGCTGTGGAGAATAGCCAACAGATAGATTGAAAATGCAGAAGGATCTTGACAGGCTTGAACACTGGGCCTTATCAACAAAATGCAATTCTGGTGGTGAGAAAAGTAAGGCTTTACACTTAGGCAACAAAAACCAAATCCAGAGTACAGTACCTGTACTTGGCTCAACAGCAGTAACTCTAAGAAGGATCTAGGAATCCTAGTGGACAACCCCTTAATTATGAGCCAGCAGTGTGTCTGCAGCTGCCAAAAAAGCCAATTCTGTCCTGGGCTACATCAGCAAAAGGAAAACATCAAGATCATATGATGTGTTAGTACCACTGAACAATCATTTGTTCAGAATGGTATAAGGTCTCCTGCTGAAGCAGAAGGTTGGACTAGAAGACCTCCGAGGTCCCTTCCAACTCTGCTATATTGTTGTTCTATTATGCTTGGAAGTGATGGAATAATGAGGCAAGATAAGGATCTGCAACAGGGCTGCTTGTTGCTACTTCAGCTATGGCTGAGTAACACTTAATGCTTAAACTGCCCCACCTACCCCCCTTCTCCTTAACATTACTAACTTTCCGACAGGTTTGGGTTTTACTGTATCCAACTTCTCTTTCCATCTTCTTTTCCCCATCAGTCATCAAAACAAAGTTTCTTGATTCACTTGATTCAAAACAAATTGCTGCAGTTGCTGCCAATTAACAAATAATGAAAATTATATATCATACAAAAGTCCCACAAATGTTCTAAATATTTAGTATACAGGTACTGCAACTGAAATGCTCTTGTAGCATTTTATTGGTATTAATAATGCCCAGTTTTGAAGATTTTGCATTGGAAAGGAGAGGTGAGCTGGGGGAGGTGAGTTGGAGGTACATACAGTGTGGTGGTAGAGAAATACTAGCAATAATAGTGTGTGTTGTATGTATGAGTACAATCAATACTATACAGTGTACAGCTGGCATCAGCAGATGCAGTCTTTGAAGTGCTTTCCATACATTTGTGAAAATTTCTCGTGTACCGAAACTCCACATTGGGAGGCTTCGTGTAGGCCCGGTGCCTCAGCAGAAAAGGCCTTGTCTGCTTCGGCACAGAAGCAGCAACCAAGTCAAGAGTCGAGTAGCTCCTTTCCCAGCCTGCTTGCAACTCTTCTCCCAGGGGAGAAACCCCAAGCTCTCTCAAACTTTCTCCTGCCGGGAGAGGAGACGCGGGGTCCTAACGTTCCTGCCCGTAGGGCTTCCACGATTCCAATCTCCCGGAACCATGGATTGCTGCCTAGGCAGGAAGCTGGCTCTCTCGGGATTCATGGGCCAGGCCTTCCCGCAAGGAACTGCCGCGAAGCGGGGATGAGGGAGTCATTTGCGTACAGGGGGAGCTGGCCACGGCCTCTTTCCCTTTTCCTCTGGGCCTCTCTCACGGCCGTGTTTGCCCTGGGAACTTTCTTCATGTCAGGTTAATGAGTAACCTGTGCAGAAGGAGGCATTTTCTTGGGAATGTGAACTATTTCCTTTCTGGTAAAGAAAGAAAAAAAGAGCAGGTGGGCGATTAAAAAGGGGTCCCGGTTGCTACGTTTTCTGCTCGGGAGAGGCAGATCCAGACTCACCTCTTAAAAGGAGGAGCCTACGCGAAGCTCCACTACGTCATCTCCCCCTCCCTTTCGAACTAAGAAGGGCAGTCTCACCCCCTCGCCCCCCAAAAAAGCTTCGGGCCACGCTAATTCTGGGAAGGCTCTTGGCTCTGGAGACGGGACGTAGCGCGGCTCAGCTGCTTCAATATTCCGGCCTGCTGGGAGTCTACTGGCCTGCTCTCTGAAAAGGGGCAGAAGACAAACATTTGCTCCAGTTCGCCCTTCTCTGGGACTGTCCAGCCCAAGGTCTCGGCCTTTTGTTCTCCCAGGTCCCTGCCTGTGACCCAAAGAGACAACATCCAGGAAATCAAGAAGACGTAAAGGAAGCCACTTTGTAACTGGGCTAAGGAGTGGCCTGGGTGACGAGCTGCCCAGCCGCACAAACCCTCCTTTCTTGGAACGAGAAATCTAGTTGGCCGGGAGTGGAGAGCTTTCCTGGCAGAATGCAGTTCACCCGCCTTCCTTCTCTGGCCAAGAGTGCTGGAGCCTATCGACGCCCCACTTTTCCCTCCGCATCTCTTTCTTTTTGCTCCTTTTCCTTCCCTCCTTCGCTTCTTCCCCAAGCTCGCTCCTTCCTTCCTTCCTTCCTTCCTTCCTTCTTCCCTTCCCTTCCAGAACCCGACCGTGGTCTCTGAAGTTCCAAGTCTAACTGGCTGGTGTCAGGAATCCCTCACGCGCTCTCCTTAGCGAGCCTGGCGTGACGGATTAAACATCAACTAGTTAAATAAAAATTAATATCAACGGCTTCCTAACTTCTAATGTCATGTTGTTTATAACTAATGAACTGATTAGGGGATAAACATCTCCGGAAGACGTTGCTGCTCCCCTGCTCTTCGTCAGAATCGGCGGCTTCGCCCGGCTCTTCTGCCGTGGCTTCAGGGCGACCTGCCCCCGCGCCATCCAAGCAGGGAAGGAGGACGTGGAGCCAGCGCTGTGGGGCGGCAGGAAGCAAGGAGGGAGCAGGGCGGTGTATTTGGGAGCAAGAAGGGCTTAGCTGGGTTTAGAGGCGGGAGGCTGAGGGTGTTTAAATTGTCACGGTTCCCATGGCAATAATGAGCAGCAAAGCTTGGCCGGAGGGCGGAAAATTATTCTTACAAAGCTGGGGGGGAGGGGAAAAAGAGATTCTCTTGTCTTCCAGTTCACGGCCGTACTTGTTTAAAAGTTACTTTGATGATAGTTACACAAATGTCCATTCTTACGATGATTAACTTTCAAAAGTCCCGACTTTTTCAAACTATATTGGACGAAGCTACCGCTACAAAGCTCTTCGGGTCGGCGCTCAAATGGGTTTCGCCAGCAACCAAAGGTCCTCTTCCTTTAGCACCAGCAGCGCGTCCTCTTTCTTTCGCTGAGATTCGTAGCCAAGTCAGGCGGCAGATCACAGACTCTTTGGGTGACCTACAAGCGCTTCTCCTCCAGGTTGACAGTTTGAATCTCGTCTGGTTTTCTCTTTTCCATACAGTATAGTGAGTCTAGAAAGAATGCGCCCCCCCCCCACCGCTTTTACAATTTTGTTTGTTCAGTAGCAAGTTGGGTTTGACAAGACAATAACAGCAGGAAAAACAATGTAAAAGCAATTTAGCAAAATGCAACTTTAATGGAAGAATCGATGGGACGATGGTTCATTTTTCCTGGGGTACCTAGTTGGAGTTAAGACAGTTTCAATCAAGGAAATGGGGTGAGGGGAGGATACTCCGTTGAGTACCGCAAACGCATTCATTTTTGCCATTCTTAGTTAAGGCAAGCGTTAGACAACTGCATCTTGGAGAGATAAAGGAGGAGCAAGGAATGTCTTAGGATCAGTGACTGGCTTGAAATCTTGCCAGATATTGCAAAAAGGGTATAGGCATTTATATTTAAGGGGTACCCTTTAATAGATCATTTATACAGATATTTAAGAGCCTTGGTGGTGCAGCGGTTAAGAGCATTACTTAGCAGTACTTAGTAATTAGTAGCTGACAGCTGCTTGCAATTTAGCAGTTCGAATCTCACCAGGCTCAAGGTCGACTCAGCCTTCCATTCTTCCGAGGTAGGTAAAATGAGGACCCAGATTGTTGGGGG
>JANHJO010006177.1:43750-59725 GCA_032468235.1 Pseudoxyrhopus heterurus | reverse complement strand
AATTCCAATACAATAAACATAAAAACAATATAAAAATACATTTAATAAATAATTAAAAACCTACTATTATAAAAATTTTAAAATTCTAAAATTTTAAAAACTCACTGCTGTTAACCCATGTCGCTCTTAAAACTAGCCCCTCCATTAAGTATTACCACCACTGTATACAATCACCAGACTAAAAAAAATACCTCTGCTCTGAAGTTCAGAATCACTACCTGAATAATGTATGATTACTGTTCCAATATTTTTTGGTATAATTTTTGCAAAGAATAAGGGTAAGTCAGTCATAAAGTAAAACAAAACAACCAGTAATTTGAGGGCTTCTTCTTGTCTCCTAACTGAAACAAATTCAGACTTTGCTCAACTATTGCCTTTGTTTTTCCCAATGCTTGTATTTTTAAAACCATTAAGCTACCTTTTTTGTTATTGTGATCTAAATGTTCTTTCGATTAAAATTCTGCTTTGATGACTGGGGGTAACAATATATTGGGAATCTCAGAGATGCTAGCCAATCAGATCCATGCACAGCTCATTTTCATGATGAAAAATTGGGGATAAATCTCTCTCTATATTTGTCTTCTTGGACTTTTGCTCTAAATGTTGATGTTCATTTGATCCTGCTATGATATTTCAGCTAGGTGATATTTTTAGCACTTCTGTCATTTCCTCCATCTGAGATATAAGGACTTTTTTCTTTCTTTTTAAAATATTTTTTTAAATGTTTTCAGTTATGTTGGGGGCAATTTGCTGACTTTGTAAACAGCTCAGAGTGCTGTAACGCACTATGGACTGGTATATAAGTCTAAGTGCTATTGCTATCTGCTTCTTAAGTGAAAACCTTTATTTACAATTTAACAAGCTACAAGACATTTGAGAAGCAAATAGCTGAAAATGTAACATCCTCCCTGATCCATGTTTACCAGCAGCCAACTGCTGTTGATTTGAATTCAGCAGTAATTCTTGTGGAGAGGATGTGTTCAGGTTGCTGAAAGAATACTGAGTAATTTAGCTGCTGAATATCTCATTAAAAATAGGCGTAAAATACTTAAGAGTCATCTTGGAGGCAGAGCATGAGCTTAGCTTAGCTATTGGTGAATTCTAAGGGATATTTATTTATTAAATTTATATGCTGCCCATCTCACTGTCCCAAGTGACTCTAGGCAACTTAAAGTAGTATAAAATCATAGATGTAAACACATTAAAAGCAATAAGAATAAGATTAATAACAAATAAAAGATTAAAACCAAGAGAGCAGACAGTATTGGTGGTGGACTTTTGTATTTCAAAAGTCTTTGTATTCCAGCTCCAGCATAGCACAGTCCCATCGCTAACCCCAATGCTAATCAACAGAGCCATGTTAAAAGTAGTTTCAATAAATCTTCAAGGCTTTTTGGTCACCCTTTTTAAATTGGCTTGACATTTTAAAAGAAAGTTTACTTTTGTATTTCCAAATTTGCTGGATAACATCTTACTTGCACATATATTGAATGTTATGATGTTATATTCAAACTAGATATGTCTGTGGTGGTTAAGATTGAAAGATTGATTTGATTTAATATGCTTTATAATTTAGTGTTACATGAACTCATATAGTTCCTTTATCTGTTACCTATTTCATTTTGGTATTTTTGAAATCACATAATCATGGTTATTATATTCTCTTGTTTCAATTGCTTTACTTATCTTGCATGTCAGAGGTTTTCACTGTTCTTTTTGGTAGGGAACATACAAGGTTTAGAGAGAGACACGATTAAGCAATTTATATTTTAAACTTTTTTTTTGTCTTTACAGGCTGGAAATAATACTTGGTTATTATTTTCAAGGACAATTTCAATCCCATTCTAAAATGTGCCATAACAGCCATTAGCTTGAAATAATGTTTAAAAAAAGGCTAAAAGACCATCTCATGTTCCCGTAAGTTTGAACGTTCTATTATTTTGACAGATTTCTGAGTAAGTTTTTTCCATTTCCAAATTTTCATCCAAAATACTCTCTGTCTTTCTAAGCAAACTAAAAATGATAAGGTGGTCATATATGCTAACATCTCTTCAAGTGGCAACATATAGTCCATCTGGGCTGTTCTCAGAAACTAAACTAGATTGACCCTGGTTAACATGGGTGGGAAGCCATTGAAGAATTCCAGTCTGTAGATTACACTTGGAAATTGTAAAAACAACTCAGGAAGTGCCAGTGGCAGACCATTTCTGTCATGGTCACAGTCCTAATGAACTCAGCTTAATTTTGATTTTATCAATGTTTCACCAAGTTAGTCTGTATTTTACATTAGCAAGTAAGCATCAGATTGGGAGAGCTAAAATCTCAGGTAAAAAATGGTATTTTTGTACATCCTGCTAACCAGTTCTTGAAAAAAAAAAAGGAAAGAACTGACTCAGATTCATGACGGTTGCAATTTCGCAGGGTCATGTGATTTTTTTTTTAAACTTCTGACAAGCAAAGTCAATGGGGAAGTCAGATTCATTTAACAACCATGTTACTAACTTAACAATTGCAGTAATTTACTTAACAAGGTCGTAAAATGGAGCAAAACTCAGTTAACAATTGTCTTTGGACTTAATTGTGATCGTAAGTCGAGAACTGCCTGTATATAAACTCTTTGCACACAGTGTTCTTGCAGCATGTCTAGTTTGGTCTTATTCCTTCTGTTAGCTGTGAGTAAGATATTATGCCCATAAGAATTCAGAGAGTGTCGTGGTTAAGCAACTGAGCTGTGAAGTACTCTTTCTGCTATGAATCCCTAAGTCCCTCTCTCTCAGCCTCATTGCCCTACAGGCCATTGTAAGGAATACAAACTAAGGTAGGCAAAAGTCTCTGAGCACTCAAAAACAAGTAAATATTAGGAAAACAGAAGACAATTGTTCCAAATTACATACATGTGCATGTAGTGCAACTTACATTATGTAATTCTGCCCTGAATGAAACACACACACACAAAATCAGTGACTCAGGATAACTGACATTTGTGGACAGCGGGAAATAAAATAGGCAAGACTGTAAAAGGGAAGTGGAGAATTTTTAAGGGAAATATTCCATATATAGATATATATAGATTATATCTGCCAAGACCCTGTTCTTCTTCTTAGATATGTGTTACAATCAATTCATTTTTCTCACTCTCCTTTTATCTCTTTAGTTAAATGTGAAAAGGCAACTATAGGAATTGTCAGGAGAATTCTCTGGAAGCACACTTTAGCATACTGTATGCAAGGGAGAATTAACAGGGAGCACACCATTTTCTTCCTGTCAGCGATGTTGCATGGTACGAACCCTCTGCCTTACGATGATGAGCTTCCCCAAAAGCAAACCAGATAGCAGCTGTCCCCACTTCTCTGCAGCATCAGTGCCGTAAGTAAGTGCAGCTTGCCTCTGGTCAGTTGATGTGCAAGGTATGACCAAGTCTGACAAGCTGATGAGATGTGGCTACATTTAACATGAGGGGGAAGACTCCCCTGCTGTTGTGCCCGGATCAAGTGTGGGACTTCAGAGGCAGTGTGGTGAAACCAGACACCCTTTCTTTCAGGCAGCAGCCCCGACAGGGCTCTTTGTGACACAAACCTAACTCCTTTAATATTATTACCAGATTTGCAAGCTATTAGCATAGGCTTTTGTAGAAACCGGTGCCGGAGTTCAGGGCTGCCCTGTCATACAGTTAGATTCTCAGTCTCCGCTGAGTGGGAGGGTCACACTGTGTGAGACTAATAAGGACAGAGATGCATCCCCCTTCTCCCTTTCTTTAGAGACTCTAGCAACTCCTCAGCAGCTCTGAACTGGCCTTGGCTTTGCTTCTGGGGGAAACTTAATAAATAAAAATTGAAGGTAAGAGCCTTTTCTTTATGACCAGCTGATTTATGCCAAGCCTAGCTCACAAGTACTGTCTGCTCTGCTGTTGAGTTTTGTCAGGATTTAATGGAGCTCTCAGTGAATTTTGTGATAGATTGCTTGCTGATAAATAGATTGCTTCTTTGATGCCGATTATGTCATGCAGCTTGCCGAGTTTTGCGATAGCAGAACAGGCTTTTGCTTGCACAAGAACCTTGATTGAAAATGCGTTGCCTCTTCTGAGAGCACAGGACACAGTTGAAAACTAAGGCTTAATGTATACAAACTGGTAGATCGAGAATGGATTCTATGGAGAGTTTTCGTTCACTTTCTAGAATGTTAAAGTAAACAGCTCTTAAGTGTGTATATGTGTGTTGAGGTGGATGTGGCTGTTTTTCATAGCTGGACCACAACACTGAAATGTGTATTGTGTAGGTAGGACACTTAGTGCAATAAAGGTATAGGATAAAGGAATGCTTGAATTTTAATGAGTTGTGTTTCCCATGAGAAACTACAGTGCTTCTGCATTTTACTGGGTCAAACTCTTTCGGTCTTCTATGCTATTTTGAAGATTTGGGATCAAGAAAAGCGATCTCTCTGATGCTAAGCAAATAGGGTAAAGTGCATCATTATTTGTAAATGAATTTCTAGTACTCAGTTAAAGGAGTCATTCCATTTCTCTTGTGATTTTATTCTGAGTTGAAATGGTATCTTTCCCTACTGATGCTATTTCTGAAGACTTTACTATTCTGCTGTGTTGTGTTGCTGTTACGCATAATCACAAACGTATCTAGGGCATTGCTTTCAGCAAAGGTTAGAGAGTACCATTCCTATGAACAGGAAGAATTTTAAATGATCTGTTCTAATCTAAAGGCTCTGAATAGGCTACCCTTTATTTGGATTGTGCTTCTTTTCTCTTTGTTATTAGCAAAGAACAAAATGTAAAGACGTTTGCAGATTTCAGAGTACAACCTTACTGTACTTCCACTGTTCATTTCACTTTGCTATGCTGAAAAGATAGCCCAGCCATTCCCATCCTATACCTCACACCACAATAAGTGTAGGTCTGATGTGTATCTCCTCTTGGTCAGGTATAAGAGCCCTTCTTCAGCTATTCCACAATGTGCTTGGCTTACTACTCATAGAGGACAAAACTATTTTTAAAAATGTACAAAGTCCATGAAAGTAGTTTTTTCTTTTTTCCTAGCGCCTTTCTGCAGTCAAAGAGTCACTCTCACTATTTTAATCATAGCTTTGGAGAGGGCCTCCTGAGGCAAAAGCTATAGCAAGTGTGAATCCTTTTTTCACTTTGATTTTTGCCTCAATATTAAAGAATTCTCTCAAGGATGAATTCTTATGAGTTTTACCTAAGAATGGCATATGTTTATGAAGACCTGAAGCTGCACTCTGTCTGCTTCCCACAATGCCTAAAAACAAACCTGTGAATTATCCTATATATTTGTTTTGGTTCCTTGTAAACTTGTTCCACTGTCTTAGCCTGTGGCTGGAATTAGTCCAGGGTTCACACTTTTCTAACATATGAGCATAACTGAAATTGTCCTCGGTTTGGGCCACATGTTCACATTGTGGATTTATGAGAACTGTGATGAAAACATGCAGTTTCCCAATGGAAAAGGTGTTGGGTGGTGTTAATCAGGATGCAAATGGCTTAAAATAGAAGCATTTGTACACTTTGGTAGCAAGGAAGTAGTCACAAGAAGACATGCTGGCTCAGGACATTGAGATGACTGCTTTTTAGCGGCTCTACTTTGTGACTCTAAGAATACTAGAGATGGGATATATTGTACTTATTAAAGAGGGAAAAACATTCCTGTCTTGATGACCATTGATATCAACTCCTCCCCAAAAAGTTTCTATACCTGTCTGCTTTTAAAAAGATAAGAATAAGAAGGCATGATAACTGTACCAGCTACTGAAGCATCAGTGGCAGACTTTTACTGTGTTACCGCAAAGTGTACGTTTAAGTCCTGACCAGAATACCTCTGATTAAATGAGATAGTAAAAGCTGTGGTAAGGTGATACAAGCAAGTTCAAATTGCAGGTGAAACTTGTCTTTTTGGAATCCTCTTGATGGTTTGTAAATAAATATTTTAATCATGGAAGACCTTTAAAGTGCATGACTTTCTCCTTGTCATTTGAATCAGGACCATGTAGCATCTGCCTCCCCCCCCCCCACCCCCATACTCTGCAACCTCATTACTATATTAATCTACCTGTATCAGCCAGGCCTAAATGAGAAAATGGACCAATCAAATTCCACAGATCTCCTAAATTGTAAGCAATGAGTTGAGGGCGCGAGGGAAATAAGCACTTGCACAAGCAATCTAAAATGATTCAATCTGGGATTGGCTGCTGCCAGCTTGCTTATCTCCTTATTAGTCTTCTGAGTGTGACCTCCCTGGGAACTTTGGGGAAGTAGTAAGGCACATGGGTAGTGCCCTCCCCCCTCTACATAGCTGCAAGAGGGGTGCCAATCCTAGAGCAAGAGGCTGGGCGATAGACCATTTTTCCAATCCAACTTTGGTCATGGGTGCCTGAGCTTTCAGAGAGGAAGGCAAAAGGCAAAAGTGGAAACACTAGCTTGAATACTGGAGCTTGGTAAGGGGATCCATGTCAAAGGAAAGGGAACATATTCCCATGTCAAGGGAATGTACGCAAACATTCTTGCTCAGGTAAGGAAACGGATGTAAAATAGGAGTTAATTCAGATAGCACTAGATTCTGTCTTTTGTGTTTGGTCTTCACCCTGACACATGGCAAGTAGTTCTATTGACTAAGACTACCAACTCTTTTTTTTTTCCCTCTGTGAAAGTTTCCCTGTTTTTAACAGATCAACGCCTCCTAAAGTAGAAATTCAACAAGAGAGTATGCTCCCTGCTTGCAAACATGGTGATTGCTTCTCTGCTGCCTTTTTTTTTTTTTGCTGAATATGCAGTTATTATGCTTGCAAAATGATTCTGACAACTCTGCTAAAGAAGAGCTCTTTGCCTACATCGAGTTGCTTTCCTCTCATCTGAGAGTCACCAGAAAATGCAGTTTGCACCTGCACAGATTAAGTTACCTCTTCTAGGCTCTCCACCATACAGGTAGTCTTAGAGTTCCAACGGTTCATTTAGTGATCTTTCAAAGTTACAACAGTACGGAAAAAAGTGACTTATGACCATTTTTCACATATACAACCATTGCAGCATCCCCATGGTCATGTGATCAAAATTCACACTTGGCAACTGATCCATATTTGTGATGGTTATAGTATCCTAGAGGCATGTGATCACCTTTTTCTGACCTTCTGTCAAGCAAAGTCAATGAGGGAGCCAGATTCATTTACCAACCGCATTGCTAACTTAACAACTGCAGTGATTCACTTAACTGTGGCAAGAAAGTTCATAAAATGGGGCAAAATTCACTTAACAAATGTCTCACTTAGCAACAGAAATTTTGGGCTCAATTGTGGTCGTACAACAAGGACTACTTGTATTGACTCATCTAATGTCTTTCATTTAGGAGATTAAGTGTGTCAAAATGGCCATTGGCTAATAGATTTGTGGAGTTCTGTACAAGATTCTTTTGCCCTAGGGTCAGTGAAGAATTGAAGCCTATGCTTTTTCCCATTCGGCTATTCTTGCAACAATTAATTTCACTGTATTGTTTTATAAATATTGTATTATTACATGTAAAAGTGTTTTGGGCTAGAAAAAATCATAAAGTGGCACACAAGGAAAAAAGTGTAACCACTTGGCAGGCAATTTTTACAGAAAACTATGAGACATTTATCATAATTGTCATTGAGATGCTTCTTATAAATTAAGTGGAAACCAACCTCCTGTTTTCTTCTCCTTCAGTTCTGCAAAGAATATTGGAACATCTAAGGGCAGGTATTTGTATAGAACTCCACCTTCTCAATGGATTTAACATTCTTTTTCAATCCTGCCAGTGCCAGTAAAAAAAAACCCTCTCCTTAGTCATGGGCACTCCTTGGATGGCTTTGGGCCAATCTACCTCTCTTAGTCCAGCCTACCTCACAGGATTGTCCTTATATAGGAGAAAATTGGAGGACATGCCATGAACATCATCTTAAATGTCTGGAGGAAATACAACATACATACACCTAATTAATAAATAAAAATATTTTCATGTATAGGTCCAGATTCAGGGAAGACTTAAAACATCTTGTCTGACACTTAAAGTGGTGGATATGATGCAAAATAGTATAGGAAACTAAAATCTGGAGATTCATATAGGTGACACTTATTTTCAAGACTTGCTATATTAAGCATAAAGAATTAATTTCCAGCAGATTTTTTTTTTAAATAGAAATGGGTCTTATGGTAGTAATGTTGCATTCATCAGCATTAGCACTCTTGGTAATGTTCTATTCTCAACTGCTGTTTGCCTTTCCAGGGAAAAATTCCAAAGAGAATTTTGATCAGAAATGAAAGATGAGGCTGGGTTAAATAGTTCCTGTTTTTCAGCTATGCAGCTTCAACCAAATCACCCCTACATATTTCAATTAGCAACAATTGGATAATCTATTTTAAAAATCAATTTTTTTCCATTGCCAACAACTGTTTTTCAGAGAGAACCTTACATGGTACACTTCCTATAAAACCAGTATGCAAAAGAGAGAGAATTTTCACAATCAGTGCCCGCTTTCTAATGATTAACTCTAAAAAGTTCCAAGAAATTGAAACAATGTCAGTAGTGTAAAATCCTGGCTATGCATGGCTAGAAGTTACTGCCTTTCATTTTCCCTGTGGAAGATTAGCTGATCCTATAGGAAATAAAATCAAACTTTATTCGGGAAAAAATATAAACTTTGAAAAAAATGTTTTAAATTTCCAAAATAACAAACATTCAGTCTTGGAAGAAATAAATGCTACTTGCTTAAAAAAAAACATAAATTCTCAGAGCAGACTACAAGAAAGTAGTGGTTTGCTACACGCAAGAATTCCTATAATACACTCCAGGAAAGTATTCCAGGGTAATATTCACACTCCAAGAAGATTCCAAAAATGTTATATCTTCATGCAGAGCATGGAGTATGAATAAAAGGCTGAGGTTATACATTCGTTTTCATAATTTTCATAGATAAACACACTGGGCTATGAGACTTGGCAGAAAGAATGATTCTAAGGCAAATGCTAGCTAGAACATATTTATCTATTTCTACAGAAGTAATATTTTTTTTCCTGAAAGCAAAGAATTTCTGTTTCATTTGGAATGGAAGAATGAGTCCTTTCCTTTTCCTAACTTTCTTTCACAGGTTCTGTATGAGTTCTTCCCCTAAATTTAAAACAACCAAAATTTATCTGCAGAAGGAAGGCTGGAATAATCGGATTCTGTAGCTACACAGCAAAGAACATCTGTTTCTCATAGATGTGTATTAAGCTTCTAAATCCGTTTATTAAGCAAGAGGTGGCCATTATCACTATGGTTTTTCCCATAGATGGACCATCAGAAGGTTGAAGAAAAATGGATTCTTTTGACATGTGGTGTTGGAAAAAAATGTTCATAATGTTGTGGGTTCCAAGAACAACACATAATTCAGTATTAGATGAAATAAAACTGAATAGATACTCAAATAATGAAGCAAAAGCTAAAATACTTTGGACTCATAATACAATAATAAGAATCACCGGAAAAGATCCTGTCGCATAGAAAAATTGAAGACAATGGAAAAAGAGGCTGACAAACATTGGGTGTCTAGAAACTTTCACTGATAACATGAGCAGAAGCTTACATAAACTCAAAGAAGCAATGAAGTTTACTGGGGCATAAAGAACAAGAATGCAATGAATAAATTAACTGTGCTGTGGCATGGAGAAGAATGGTATTTTTTGCAGAATGAGAACTTCCAGTCAGGCCCTTCAGGAGCTTGGGGAAGAATAATGTTGCTAGCTTCCTCCAGATGATTCCCTGTGCAAACCTTGTAAGCAGATGAGTCGTGGTAGGAATGAAGAGAGAGAGTCAGTTTCAGATGAGAAGAAACACCAGTCTGCATATGATATGCACAGATGTCTGGGCAAGTATGAATGTGTTTCATTGCCAGAGAGGGAGAAAATGCTTTGTCACTTCCAAAAGAGAACACCCAACACAAAAGACAATAAATATTTGTAGTTTAAGGTTGAAATGAAGGGTCCTTGGTGCTCTCTGACCTTGGTTGTTTTCTTACAGACATTTCATTCCAAACTAGGTAATATTATCAGCACTAGTCTAGACCATCTTTTGGCAGCCTTTCAAGTAAAAGATTCTAAAACAAGGCCTGGGCCACCTTAAATTAAGGGGTGTACAAGCCTCTCAAACATAGGTGAGTCTCATTTTGTTGCGAGTTGTGCGCACATAAACTGAAAAAGATTGATAGAACTCTGTTTATTCCTCTAGAAATTAAACAAAAGTTATTTTTCTGGATTTCACTGCTTTTAATTTTTATTTATGTGGGTTTCCAAAATTAAAGGCAAATGTATTCTGTTATGAATTACAGTTGCTAATTATTTTTCATTATTATCAGTCCAATCCTGTCTTCATAAAGATAAAATTAATGTGATAAAGTGCAGATGGCATGAATAAATCATGATGATTTATTTTTTCTAGTACCATAATTTTCATAGGGTTAAGGTATATATGTACCCTAATATATAATATATATTATATATAAAATATATAGCAATAGCAATAGCAATAGCACTGTATTTATATACCGCCTATCAGAGCTTGCAACCCTCTCTAAGCGGTTTACAATGTCAGCATATATATTACCAGGGTTGTTGTTTTTATTTATTATAACACTGTCAAAAGTAGCAATTATGTGTAGAGAACAAATATGATTTGTAAAATACTTTCAAATCTTAAATTTTGTTGAATTTGAAAAAGAAAAGGTTGTGCTACTCCTCTTTTATCCTTTGAATCTAAGTATAGGAGAGATACATTCCAGTCTAATATGATGACTAGCTCAGCATTCTGCTATAGTGAGTGCATTCTGCTTAAATTTAAATAACAAAGGCAAAAACTCTGAAATAAAAATGTAAATTTGCTGTTACTAATAATGTAATGGCTTATTGACCAAAATATATAATCTTTGTGCAGTTGCCTGAAACTTATTACTCATCAGTCTTTTAAAAGTAGTTGAGAAGGATCATTCCCTCTGTAAAACTCAATGACTATATTATTGCTTTTTCTGTAGTGTTACTGTCACCCTGATGATAGAGATTGTTTAAAATAGATTCTTCTTTGTTTCCACTTAATAATATTTTATAATGCTGTAAAAAAAGTGCAAGCTAATTTCAGCTGTGCTGCTGTCAGACATGAGTTATTTCAATAAGCAAAGTTAACAAAATACTCTATAATTATAGTAGATCAAATGTAACAAAAATCTAAAACATTGATGATATTCATTTGATAACTCCATACCTAAATAAAAAAAATTCTCCCAGAAAGTAAAATAAAGTAGCCTTATGAACAAAAATTATTTAATAATATAATTACAAGGCTGAGAACAAATGATTTCTGAACAGCTGTTCAAGTCAATAACACAATTCTCAAAAACTGGAGATTGTCCATTCCTCCACAGAAAAATGATTGAGGATTAGCTCTAGCAATTAAGAAAAAAGATACATTTTTGATCATCAAGATGTTCTTGGCTAATATACAAACATTTCCTCTCCATTTTTAGATCTTTATGGTAATTAGTACATAGCAGGGAATTCTAGATTTGTAATTGCTCATACACACCTTTTCTTTCTCTAGGATATGTTGCTGGATGTGTTTATGAGTAAAGCCTGTACAAATGTGCGTGTGAAAAGCTTATTCCGATTGTTAATAATTATTCTGGTTTTATATCACTCACTACAGTGTAGGTTAAATTATGAGGATGGGTGGGAACAGGAAGAAGTTCCTTGACTGAGGTGGTTTTTTATAGTTTTATAAAAATTTAATAACACCTAATTTAAGAAATTAGAAAAAAAGAAAAAAGAAAAGAAAGAAGAAAATATTCGGCACTAATTTTACTGTTCGGTTGAATGGATGTTACAAAGTAAGCTATTCTTTTTACCATGCTCCATTTAATAATAGACTATCAAGCTGAAATCATGGTCAGCACTGCCTGCCTCATTAATTTCATTTGGGCAGGCCATGCAGCAGAAAAGATAGCTGTAAAATCCACGCTTCTGCTTATTCATTCCCCATTTTAGCCCAATCATCTCTCCTTTCCTCCTAAAAACAGTAGCTATGAGATAATAACTCAAAAAGTAGGGAAACTCCTAACCCTTTGGCTATTCATAATTATACCATTGATGTTGTATATGATTCAGCTATGCATCCATAACAGATGTCCAGATATGCATGGTTAGAGAGTCTGTAATCATGTTTGTTTTTCTTTTCAGATTTCTGGTCATTTGTTCACATGTGTCCAAGAGGAGATGAAGGCTATTGGATCTTGCATAGGATGGCTTTGGTTTGCAGTCCTCCTTCCTATGTCTCATTCTACCATAGTCACTGACAAGTCAGGTATTTCCTTATTTTCCTTCTTTTAATAGGATTCAGAAAGTTTGTTGGAATATTTATCCTGTTGGATAGTTACAATTACATGGAAAATACAGCATATGTTTATGTAAACCTCAGGTTCTAATGTAGCTATACTGTGTAGACAACTATAGTTTACTTAAAATGTGACAAATATTTTTAAGAATTAGGTGGAGTTTTGGGAGCTAAACAGTGTTTCTGATCTAGGGAATATGTAAATTACATTGAAAGATATCTTCACCTAAGAAATCCACCAGCAATATTTCCATTTCCTGATCGCTCACAGGAGCCTACATTTAGAACGTGCATACCCTCATTTACAGTTATGTTGTGCTGTTATTGATACTTCCTCATTTTCTTAAGTTACAACTCCAAAAAGAACCCAATCCTGGGCTTGGAAACCGAGCAGACTCATAAGTGCAGTCTTGTTCCATTAGTTGTACATGCTCTGTGCCACAATCAGAACAGTATTTACTACAGAGTATCAATCCAATTGGTTTTAATAGGACTTGTTTCCAAATTATGTCTTTTAGCTGTGATAATACACTTACATGAAAGTAAATTCAGCTGAAGTAAATGGGGCTGATCTTGAGAGAAGCAACTGTGCAATTCTTAAAAATTTCCCCAGAAGCAGAATGCTCCTATGTGTTTGACAACTAGGATAAATAATGCCCTGGAAATTATAAGCTATCTAAAATAAAATGAAAAAGAAAAGTATTTGAATAAGTTTAAAAATGCAAGTCAAGTAGGATACATTCCACACTTCGCTATTTCTTTTTCTTTTATTCCCTTTTAACTTATCATAGCTCATTATTTGAAAGTGCTCTGTACTATGATAAATTTAGTTTGCCATGTACTAACTTTTATGTTCCCCTATATCCATTTTATATTCGTACTCTCCCTTGAGGTTTTTTTTTTACTTTTGTTTTTACATATGCTTTCAATATTTTAGCTTTTTAAAAGTTAGACTTTAATATACTTTTATGCTTTTTAGTTTTTTTGTATTTCATTCTCCTTATACTGGTCTATGATGGTAATAAAGATTTGGTATGTTAACATCTCTTTATTCTAAAAAGAGTGTCTTTATACATCTCTCCTTCATCTCTCCTCCTCCATACAGTATTTTGAGTCATTTACCATTCTTCTGGCCACAGCTTCTGTTACTGGATTGCCTAAAAGTACCACTAAATATACATGGGTGTGTGTAAAGAAATAAAGTATGTAAATAAAAAAGGCATTAGCCTCTTCAAAAAAAAAAAAAACCCTTTAGAGTTTCTAGTGATTATTATAGTATGCTGTGGAATATCACTTATGTGTGGTGGCGCAATGGTTAGAATGCAGTATTGCAGGCTAACTCTGCTCATTGCCAGTAGTTTGATCCTGACTGGCTCAAAGTTGACTCAGCCTTCCATCCTTCTAAAGTGGATAAAATGAGGAGGACCCGGATTGTTGGGCACAATATGCTGACATTGTAAATTGCCCAGAGTGTGTTGTAAAAGCAGTGTGGAGCTGTATATAAGTCTAAGTGCTATTGATATTACTATAACAGGATATGCAATATTGATTGGTTTAATAGAAGTCAATGGAAAGATTGTTATGAATTTACTCATTATGAGTTTTTGAGAATGGCAATTAAATGCTACTGACTTTATACCTATTCAAAATAGAAATCTAAAATATCAAAATACTAATTTAAGATCACCAAGATGAGGATTGTTCATCATGGAGTTGTGGAATATTAATCAGTATTAAATGATCGATAATGTGCTGAAGCACAGTAAGACACATGGATTAGCAAATCTTACAGTTCAAATTCTTTCTCAAACTATTAGGACAGCAAAGACTTGCTGATTTCAGTTCCTGAAAAAAGGAAAGGTAAATTATTGGATATCCCTTATCCTTTCCTTGCTCACTGAAGGTGTGAGATTACAAAATTTATCTTTAATTGAATAGCTGAATATACAGTTGAAAATACCATCCCAAAAACATGCATTAGAAAATGAGATTTTGCCATTGGTAAAAGTCACCATTTACAAGGAAAAAAATTAAAATTAAAATAAATCTGACATCCTTGAGTTTCTACAATTCTTTGTAACATATGTCTTACTTCTGAACATTTTAGAGACAGACATCAGGGGATGCTGCATGGAAAAGCATAGTTCAGCATAAAACAGTGAGCAAAGTCAAAGTCATGAATATAAAAAGAAAAGGCTGAGGTGTGCATCTCAAAGGATGGTGAAATTTCTAACCAAGTTTTATGCCTCCAGTTTCTAAGCCATGCTCAGCCTTGGATTTTGTTCTTTTTACTACTGTTAGCCCTTCCCCACTGCTTCCTCCAAGCTTAGATGATCTGTTTTAGCAAAGTTTTGTATTTTAGGAGTCTAAGATTGCTTTGGATTGAGATCCTTACAAATTGCTTACGGTGGCTAAAGCACATTGAATTGACTCATGGAGCTTCACAGACAGATCCCAATTAACCTTGATTATTAAAATGGGATTTTGAATATGGTGGCAATTACTTGTGTAAAAGAATGGAGAGATAACATGTGTGTACTATTATGAATAAAAGAGGAAGGTTCCTCTCCTGCTTAGTATCCTGAATGAGTCTGGGCAATGGTTTCATTTAATTAGCTAATATTGTATTAATTAAGGAAATGGCATGACAGGAAAAAAGGAAGCTATTGTGGAATAGCAGATGAGGCTTGCAGTAGCTTCTTTTCGGGTATGCTAATAGCTTTTTGGCTCACAGCAATTTTCCCTTTATTTTCACTGATGCAGAACCACTGGTATAACAACTACTTACTTGAGGAAAGTGATTACTGCTAAAAATAAAGTATAACAAAACTAAAAGAAAGGATTGACCTTCCTGCCATATTGAGATTCATGTTATCAACAGCTTACATGCTTGTTGCAATTATTTTAATCCCTGTGTTTAAACATTTAGATTTAATCATTTATTTTGAATTCACAAAGATTATCATACATCACACCTTTCTTACAAACTATATACGTACTACCGACATTGCCATGCCTGATCATTCGTAACCTTTAGTTGGATGGTGTCTCATAGGGCAACAATTTTTGAATCAAATACCTCAAATGGGCTAATTTATGGAATATGTCCAAAATTTGGGATCTATGACTCTTGTGGGATTGAAATTTGGCAAAGTTGTGGCCCATTTAGTGCTACCAGGCTGTCACAGCCAGCTACAGTCATGTGATTGTCCTTTCCAATGCTCCCTGCCAGCTTTCTACTAGGAAAGTCAATGGAGAAGTTGATAGGAAGTCAGAAGTCACTCCTGCTCCCTCTAGTTTTTTGCCTGCCCGTGCTCATTCTAAACATTGCATAATCCAAGCCTATTCTCTCTATGATACACTTTCTCTGAATCAATATATGTACAACATTTTTCCCCACATCAATACATTTCATTCTGCAATGACTAATTTGATTCAGGCTGTACAAATTAAAAGTTGACAATATCGAAGGAAGTATGTCCTGGGTTTCTGCTATGGCATTGTTCATATCTATATATATAAAGCAGAGGTTGTAAGTTTGTATGTCCTCTATAGAAAAGTTTATTTCAAGCTGGAGAATCCT
>JANHJO010006177.1:0-11574 GCA_032468235.1 Pseudoxyrhopus heterurus | reverse complement strand
TTCTCATCCAAGAAGCTTCAGCTCTTGGATGAGAAGCAAAATGTCTTCAAAGAATAAGAAGAAAGTCCAGTTGCCTCTTGAAAAAACACCTTTGGGACAACTATGACCTGGATGACTGAGAATCTCCATAAACAAATAGAAGAGAACCACAACAATAATAAAGGGTCTTTGAAAGGTACATAGAAAGAGATAAGTATGTTTTGCTTTCAAAAGAGAGGACTAAGTGTAAAGATGTAACACCAATTTATACTTATCTAAAGGCCTGACACATACCAAAGAAAGCAGACTTATTTAAATATTGAAACCAAAGTCAGAACAAGGACCAGAAAGATGAAATTAAAGCAAGGAGTTTCAGTCTAAATATCAAGAGAAATTTCCTTAAAGTAAGACCAGATGAACAGTCTACTTAGAATAATAGTGCACTTCACTTGTGGGAGATCTTCCAACAAGCTAGGCAGCTATCTGTTGGGGATAGTTTAATAAAGTATGTCAGTAAGCAGAGTATTGGACAACACAATAAGGCTCCTGTCAACTCATGTTGCTCCTTTTCACAACAGTGCTATGTAGCCTGTTGTAGTGGTCTATGAGATGGCATCATTGAAAGGCAAATTAAATCAGTTCAGCCAACCATAGTCATGGAGTGAATGGGAGGATACTATAAATCTATATAGTAGATAGATACCAGACTGCATTGCTAAATTACAAACAAAACCAATTGGAAGAAGAGCGTAACGGGTTTTTTTTTCCAAAGATTTTTTAAGTTTCCAAAGAAAATAGATATAACTTGTAACTCTTTAGGACTATTGAGTTAATTCTGGGGGTGTATGTGGAAAGAGAGAGAGGGAGAAAGACTGAGATTTGTCTAAGTTCCCAATTAAACAAATAGAGTTTTACCAAAGTTCCAAGAATATTATCCCTTGCTATTATCCTGCTTCCTGCAGTGCTTCTATAGTTGCAGCTGAATGGTTTCAACTCGTCTTCTGTCAAAAGCTGCAAGACGAGTTGCTGTATTTCCTACCTAGGACTATTTCATGACAAGAAAGCAATAAGCAATAGTGCTCTCTCATGAGGCCAGCCTATTTGGCTTCAGTGACGCTGCCTCAACCACCAAAAGCAAGGTTGTGACTTAAGTTTTAATTTATTATTCCTAGGATTATTTATAGTGATAAATTAATAACATAGCTAGCAAAATTTTTATAAAATTCTAGCTTTATTGACTTAAAGTAGCATAGTTTGGAGAGAGGTAATTTCCATCTGTAAAAATAAATCCTTCAAATGGCCAGAGAGCTGACCAAAGGAATGCATTAAACGGCAGTAGCTGTTGTCATAAATCCAGCTCCTTTTATAAAGAGATATACAGCAGTGCTATGTTGGGTTCAAATTAGATTTGGTATGATTGGATTAGAATCTGTGTGTTGCTCAGATAACTAACATAATAAACGCGAATAGAGTATTTTAAAATGTGAAACTTTAATGTTTTTTCAAAGTTCATGGCCAAAATCCAAACTCAGTTAGAGATATTTAAACACATCATTTCAGTGGGGTCAAATTATTTAACAGTGTGATGGATTTCCGCTACAGAGGCTTCAGTGTTGTTACATCTCAACTGATAAGCATCATCATGTTTATTAAATAGATTGAACTTGGCCGCATGATCTTATACTGCGATCCAAGCCTTGCTTCTCAGGAGAACTGTTGTGAATTATCTGAGCATGTGGTAAGTTCGAAAAATAAAAGTTTTTTTTTTTAACAAAATGTATCAAAATTGCACGGCATTATTAGTATGGCCTATTATTTGAAGAGAGCAAGTTTGGTGTCATGCTAGAAACTGGAAAACCTAATCCTGCTTTAGACCCAAAACCAGCTAGTGACCTTGGTTTAGTTACTTTCTCTCAGCCCTAGGAAGGAGCAATGGCAAACCACTTCTGAAAAATCTTGCCAAAAAAACTGCAGGGACTTCTCGAGGTAATTTCTGAAAAATAGAGATGATTGAACAAGAGAAGGGGGAGAAAATCATTTGAAAGATTTTTTTTTATTTTGATGATGCAATCTTTATTCATTAAAAATATATATATGTTCTACCCAGACCTTTAATGTTCTGGGAACTTGTGCAGCACAGTGAAATATCTATTTAAAAAATAAATACAATAGACATAAAAATACAAGCTAAAAGAAGTATATTTTAAAACTCTGGAGGAATAATGATGGTACTTCTTCCTAAACTCTAGTAAAAAATCTTGAAATTTATCTCCCATTCAAATGGTAGATAATGGTAGGTAACAGAAGAACATCAGTGTCTCAGGAAGAGGATCTGCACTGCAGCTCCTGTTGTTTCAGAGGCTTTATCGGTATATGTTCTAAGCATTTTGCTTGTAGCATAGTGCACTGTACCTATAGATTAAGTAAATATAAACTAACGGCTATTTAAAATAATAACAGCATTTATTGTAATTCCATTACATTATTATTGCCAGATTTTCAATTCAGATTGCTGAACCTATCAACACAGGTTATTTTTAAAAAAAATCACCGTGGAAATGTAGTCTCTGAAGATGCAGAAGATGCTATAGATAGTATAATTTGATCTTAATGAATTAGACTTCAGTCCAGATAATATGTTTTCATAATTTCAGCATCCTTTGGAGAAAAACTTGAAAACTACTGCAGCATCACCGTCAGTTGGTCACATTGGTAAAATACAAGCTCTTCCAATAATGGAAACAAATCCTGAAGAAAAATGTTTTTGCTCTCAGAACAAGGTATAATCCTCTTGTATCCTCTTATATTCTTTCACGTATGATCTATTAAATGTATAGTTCGATTTAATCTTTTATTTGGATTTTTATACACTGTTGAATATTAAAGAAAGTTGCACAGTATTTTGTTCTATTACAGCCTTATATCATCTACAGTAGATGTGTCAGGCCACAATTCTCATAATCTGAAGTCTTCATGATCAATGGCCATGTTGTCTAGAAATTATAATTATTATTTGATATGGTTAGAGAAAAGCTTTTCTATAAATTGATTTATGCATATGAGAGGCAAGAGGAGAACTAGGGGTGATATGATAGCAGTCTTGAGGGGTTGTCACAAAGAAGAGGGGGGGGTCAACCTATTCTCCAAAGTACCTGAGGCAGGACAAGAAGCAACAGATGAAAATTTATCAAGGAGAGATTCAACCTAGAACTAAGAAATTTCCTGGCAGGGAGAACAATTTATCAGTGGAATGGCTTACCTTCAGACGTTGTGGGTGCTCCCACAACAATTTAAGAAGAAATTGGATATCCATTTGTCCAAAATGATATAGGGTCTCCTGCTTGAACAGAGGGTTGGACTAGAAGACCTCCAAGGTCCCTTCCAACTCTGTTATTCTGTTATAGAGGCATATGTTGCACTGCAAAGAGAATAACTGAGTTAAAATAGTACAAGGTTATCTTAAGGCTGTATTTTCTGTGAATTTTTTTTATTATAAAAACACATAGACACCTTTAACAAGGATGACACCAACTAGGAAGTTAACAGCTTACAAATCTACTATAATGAAGAATGATAACAGTCATTTCAAATTGATTGGAAAAATATTTCTCTAAGTTATGTTACAATGATGAAATATTCAAACAATATGAGTGATGGTTTACAGAAAGGTTAATTTATGAGCTCATTCTTCAAAACATTAGCAGGGCCATCCGTAACTTGAGCTAGTGGCTAAGTATCTTGACCAACATGGAAGAATATGGGTCATTTAATAGCCCAGGTCAATTGTTGCAACCTCTACATTAAAACAATGAACAAACAATATGAGGATACTGGACACCAGCATTTCCCATAAACATTTCAAGTACATTAGAAGTAGGGAGCAAGGACAGGTCTGTACATCAGTGTGACAGCAGTCACTTGCAAATCAATAACAGATGCATTGCACAGAAATTTCATCTGTCCTTACTAGAAGGGTATCATTTAAGCTCTTGAGCCAGGCAATTTTCATGACTTTCATAAAGTATTGTCAATTAAAATAATGATATTTGCATATACTTTTCACAAACATAGAAGACATCAAGCTGCAGTAGATATTTTGCACTAGAATATATCTTATTTTCATTCCTTCTGTCTCATTGAAGTATTCTTATGTCAGAATATATATGTTAGCCTGGCCATTTTAATTTTAAAATAAAGTGGAAAAGTTGAATACATAATGTTGGGTTTATTTGTACATGTGTATAATTGTGTGCACCAAGGATGATAGTAATCAGCTCAGTTTATTCTGTTTTTCACAAAAAATTAAAAATAGATTTTTTTAAAATTACATAAGAAATTATGATAAGGAATATGATGGTGATGATGATGATGATATCCCACATATTTGTAAAAAAAAGAACAGGTAGTCTTCAATTTATGACCATAACTGAGTCCAAAATTTCCATTGCTAAGCAATTGTTACTTTTTGCCACAGTTGTTAAATGAATCACTCCACTTGTTAAGTGAATCATGTGGTTGTTAAATGGAACAGGCTTCCCCCATTGACTTTGCTTGTCACAAGCGAATGGTGATCCTGTGACCCTGGGATAGTGCAACTGTTATAAATACATGCCAGTTGCCAAGCACCCAAATTTTGATCACATGACCATGGGGATGTGGCAAGAGTTATAAGTGTAAAAAAAGTGGTCATAAGTCATTTTTTTCAGTGTTGTTGTGTCTTTGAACGGCCACCAAATGAATGGCTATGAGTTGAGGACTACCTGTATATCTTCTAGGAGGGAAAACAGAAAGTGGGAGAAGATAAGATCTATGAACATATCCAGAAATGTAAAGTCTCTAAGGCACTGTCATATGACGTATCGTGACTTTTTTCCCTTTCACTAAACTGGGCGTGGCCAGCATGTGACGCATCCAGCCTGCAGGCCACGGGTTTGACAGCCCTGGCCTAGAACAAGGCTTGAAAAGCTATTGTTTTCCAGATGTTGCTGAACTACAGTCTCTATCAGTCCATACAATTGTAGCTACAAATGAAGGATAGTGCAAGTTGTAATTCAGCAGCATTTGCAGAGCCATTTATTCCTGACTCCAAGGATAAAGGTATAAGACTGTTTCTCGCTGCATTAGAGAAAATGGTTTTTCTAATATCATCCAATATTATTCCAATCAGAAACATCAGCTTAGACCTCTTGAACACCTTGAGCAACAAGTGCAAGATCAGAGTAAGTTTGTTGTAGTAGTTGTAGGTGTCACCAAAGTACTTCCATTTTCTATCAGTAATACTACCATTAGATGGAGCGCTGGCATATTATACAATTACACTTTATACTTACCCTGTAAGGCAGGGATGTCAAACTCGCGGTGTCATGTGACGTATCAAGATTTTTTCCCCTTCGCTAAATTGGGCATGGGCGTGGCCAGCGCGTGACATATCCAGTCCGCAGGCCACAAGTTTGACATCCCTGCTATAAGGTCATTACTTGTAGGGCATTGTTTACTTTTCCCCCAACATAGGATTCTAGAATAAATATCCTAGCTTTATTCTGAACAGGGAGAAGCAGGATTGCCAGGTGAAGCTGGTTTGCCAGGCCACAAGGGAGAAAAGGTAAGACTTTACCGGTAACATTTATACTGTCTTTTTATTTGGGCAGTTGGTTCTTCAGAAACTGGAAATACATTACATGTCCATATTTGTTAAGAAGAGAACTTTCTTTGGTATAATGTCCCAATGGAGATAAGTTCTGTCCAGACAGATTTGCTTGCCAGTGGTGGGATTCAATTTTTTTTACTACAGGTTCTGAGGGCATGGCTTGGTGGGTGTGGCTATGCAGTCAGCCAATCAGAGGTGGTATTTGCCAAATTATCGCTACCGGTTCTCCGGAACCTGTCAGAACTGGCTGGAGAGCACCTCTGCTTGCCACTGACCTTAATATCATTTAAGTAACTCTTTTTAAGCAAAAAGAGTTTTTTTTAATTAGGTTTTTGTTTGTTTGTCTTTGTTTTTAGCAATTCCAGTTTTCAAGGCAAGAATCCTCTAGGGATGTTGTTTGGTTTGAAGCTGGGTGTGATTTTTCTTTTTTAATCACATGGCTTCTGGCTTTGGATTTTTTTTTTTTATGCCTTCAAAATGAGATACATAGGAATGTGGTGTGTATGTGTATTTAAATAAAAACATTCTCATTTAACTTTCAATGCAGTGTTATTTAACTGCCTGGCAAGTGTAATTTTTCAGTTTGTAGTAAGCAGATGCCCATTCTGTTAGAATCTTAGGCATATTTTAATTTGTTATTAACAGTTGGGAAATAAATAATAACAAGTGAAACAACAACAGAAGGTAGACGTTTTCAACAGCAACTTTCCCTGCCAAATCCTCTCTGTTCAATCTCTATTCAATCACACCTCCGTATTTTTTTCCCATTTTCTCTATTCCAAAATTTAAAATACTCTGTGCCCACTCAGCTTTCTTGAGAGTGTTCATTTCCCACCCTTAGTATATGGTGTTCCTATAATTTGTTACAGACTGCTTCTTTTGCATTCTGGTTATTACAGTTCTTGAATTAAAGTTATCAATAAATGATATTAACTGATATCTTTTATTTAATAGTAGTCAGTGGGACTGGGAACTCTGTTGCTAAGCTACACAGTTGTAAAACATGTCACATGACCACTTATGACAGCAGTTCATGCAGTTCCAGTTGCTGTTGCTATCCCATAAGGTCATTGGGCATGTGATCGTCATTTGTTAGTTCCTGATGGTTTCCCCATTGACTTTGCTTGTAGGAAACCAGCAGTGAACATAGCAAATGGCAATCACTTGATTGTGGGATTCTGCAACAACTATAGTTACAAGGACCTAACATAGGTTTCCTGCTGTAACTTCAAACAGTCACTGAGAAGGCACCACCTGTAATTGTTAATAGATATTTCAGTTGGTTTGTTTCAGAGTTTGTTAATTAATGGATGAAAAGAAGTGATTATTTAAAGTCAGCTGATTTTCATGTCAAAGGGAGGACTAGAACTTAGGTTGCTAATGCAGCACACTAACTCTAACCCATACAAGCTTTCTGGAATATATTTATTTTCATCCCTGAATATATTTTAAATATCTTTGTGATATTTTTCTGAGAATGTTAATACAGGTAGCCCTCAACTTATGACCACAATTGAGCCCAAATTTTTGATGTTAATTTTGTCCCATTTTGCATATTTTCTTTCCAAAGTTGTTAAGTGAATCACTGCAGTTGTTAAGTTAATAACATGATTGTTAAATGTATTTGGCTTCTCCATTGGTTATGCTTGTCAGAAAGTTGCAAAAACATGTCTCTGGGAAACTGCAACCATTATAAATATGAGTCACTTGTCAAGCGTCTGAATTTTGATCATGTGACCGTGGGAATACTGCAACAGTCGTAAATGTGAAAAACAGTCATAAGTCATAAGTGTTGTTGAAACTTCAAATGACCAATAAACGAACTGTTGTAATTCAAGGACTACTTGTAGTTAGCTCTTACTTTATATTGTTCCATTTTGGCTATAAGGCCATCATAATTCAGAATCTGTTATGTCATGTTTGAATTTAATTCTAAATAATTGTCAGGTTCATGTTCTATAAAGTTTTTTAAAATTGCTAAGTACTATTTGGCTAAAAACAAAACAATCACTGATTCTAAAACCACAATTAAAAAAAATCAGTGGAATAGAAGTATGTTATTTGCACATAATGCCAATTGAGCTCAGATACATTAATCTGTGGTAACTACTTATATATCCCCCATCTTGCAAAAATATATTTAGTTTAATATATTTGCATAAAGTCTACATATATTTGCATAAATTATATTACTATAGTTCTCTCTCCCCCACCCTCTCTCTCCACACTCGGGCAGAACTGTACATGACTTAAGAAAAAAGGTAATACCTCTCCTCATAACAAAAGCCACAGTATCATGTGTAGATGTTATCCCAATGTGCCTTCTTGAAGACCAGTTCAAAGGTCTTACTCTCCATTTTTACAGTTCCTAATAAGAAACTACCAAAGTGTTTGGACAGAACAACCCTCTGAAAAAAAAGGGTTCCCTAACATACCTCACGGAGGACTGTCGACAGGCAATTTCCAATTGAGCTTTCATTAGCGTTTTGCTATTTCTGAAAGCTTTCAAATATTTGGCATTCCCTTCTCTAGTACAGAACAAGTTGCCCTATTTTTGCCTAAGCCTTGGCTTTTTTACTTCTTGGTAATATTATTTTTATGCTTTTTAATTGATCAACCACATATCTGTTAAGGATGTCGCAGTACAAATACTATTTCAATTTTTTAAAGTTTGAAATCATATTTAAATAACTAAACATTTTTCTATAATATCACCTAGAACAACCTGTACTGTATGGCAAATAAGCCGTGGAGTCAGTCAATGCTATAAAAATTATTTAACTGTAATTCAATTAAAATAAATTATTTTTTTAAAATCAATAAAATAAATAAACAAATTCTAAAAAATGAGTAATAATGGTTGGACTTTAAATTAACTTTTTATTTGTTTTTATTTATTTACATATCAAACTTAGGAACCACCCATCTCCCTCAAAGTGATTTTGTTTCACCTCTGTTAATAGAATACTACTTTGACAATCAAAACAGTTGGTGGTCATGGATGACATCTATCTGTAGGAAACACATGCCTTCAAAACCTTTTCATTTTATTTTTTTTTCCTACTGGTATCAATATCTGTCTTGTTGCTTGTTTGAAATCTGATAAACCAATGCTTAGGTTGCCAATACTAAAAAATATTGGGTCCTTTCCCCTACCATTCTATTAAATGTGAACATATTTTCATGGCTTTCATTTAAAAAAAATACTGGACTATTGACACAACTATATACAACCTCACTTTCAGCTCAAATTTTATAGACTTTTAAGATACCATAAAAACCCAATATATTTCCTTTGTCAAGATTCCATTAGTAATTCTGTGGCCAATTTAAATCCAATTTTTGTTGCCAAGGTAACCTTCTGGGAAAAGTAGAAATTTTGAGAAATATACTCAAAACAACTCTGCCTTGATTGTGCTAAATATAAATCGAAGTAAGGAGGTGCTTTATACCATTATAATACCTCAACATCATCAGCATTTTCTATGAATCAAATTTCAGCAACACCTTCCTTTCTCTTTTCAATCATGCCACTGGGGATCACGCTGCCTAAAATGACTGATCACGAGTAATAAGCTGTGCCCAGTGATCCATGCAACATATTTAATCCCTAAATTTGAGACTGTCTGGAATTCAGCAAGAAAAAGTTGTTTGTGTCTAGAATGACATGGGAGGAAAAACTACAAATGAGTTTAAGGTCCTATGTTTTTTCCCTCTGCTCTACAGAGAACAAAGCTATGGAAATCACAATCACTGTTCTGGAAAAGGAAAGCTAGAAAGGAACTCTAGAAAGGACTTTTAAAAAATGTTTAGTTATAATTCTGTTAAATGTCAAGGACTTAGCTTTCATAATCTTTTACAATTCAAGGTGAGTTTATATAATGAATTAAGCAACTCGTTATTTAACTATGGTCAAATAAACCAATGCCATACTTTTTTTTCCTTTTATCTCCCAGGCATCCTTAAATCCCTTGGTTAAAATTCTCTTTTCTGTTTTCTTCTCCTCTCCTTGCTTCTTCTCTTGACGTTCTTATCAATTTTATCCAGGTCCATTTGTACTTTCCATAAAGTTACTCCAATAAATCTCCCATATTACAGTTTAAAAGAATAGATCACATTGCTCTTTGGGTACATTATTTGTGTATCTTTTTTATTTTTAAATAATCATTCAAGTCCACATTAAAGTCTGTTTTGTGGGTCTTCAAAGGAGTTTATTCATCTTTGGTGACAACTTTTTCCAATAAAAAAATGTTCCAGTTATTTCAAAAGCCCAGAGATCAAAGATTTCCTTTAAAGTAGCCATCAAGTGCTTTAGTAATCAACCTTCAAAATCTTATTTTGCATTGAAATGTAAACAAAGTAGTTTTTTTCCATAGAAGAGGATCTTCCTAAATAGTTTCAAAAGGTTTATTTAAACCAGTTTCACTTAAACTGTTTAGAAACAACTCTAAAGTCACTCCTTTGCTACATGTTGCAAAAAGTTACAAAAATAGATAAAGTTGGGAAAAGGTAGTTTCCTTTTTTTTAAATGGATTGAAGGGAAACTCATCCAGTAGCTATAGTTCTGAAAACAAATTCAACCTTAAAGAGGCAGTACAACAAAATAAAATCCAAATTATTTGCCTTTTTTTACCTTGAAAGCTAAAAGGTTTGATATTTTTCTTAATGATTTTTTAAGATTTTTGACATTTTTGTCATATTTTTTGCATGTTTTTCACTTTGTAATATTTCTTCTGGGTATTAGAGATCAGAATTGCACATTACAGCTGTATGGCAGCGTCCATACAATGGTTGCATTGATTTGTGGATTGAGCTTTTATCTTGATTGTCAATTATAGTTTTTTTTTTACTGTCATGGGCTTTTATATGGTGCCTTTAACTAGTATTAACTGCCCTGCATTATGAATTTAAGATAGACAGTCATATACATTGAAATAAATAAATAACATTCCAAGTGTAGTGGACAGATTTGTTTAAAGACTTTATTAATGACCTTGAATGTACCATTTGCCTTTTTCATAATGTTTGCATATCATTTCAGTCTTTTCATTAAGTCACCTACCATTATCTCAAGATTCCTGTTACTCATTGCCCACTCATATTGAATCAACATATACCAGAAATGATGTGTGTGTACGTGTGTATCCCATAATCCAATAGGCCTCTGTTTGCTCTTGCATACATTTCACTTAATAAAGATGCCCTTATTACTTTAATATTCCCTTTTAATTTTAGTTCATTTAAAATAATTTGATAGCTTCATTCATTAGCAGACTGAAAAGTGCCAATCTTGTTTTCAAGAAAATAAAAAGTAGCACATATTTTATTGCATAACTCAAGTTTTATCATTTCTAAATACTTTGTACTTTTTAATTTAAAATCTGAATGGACTGCATGCTACGACTGGCATACTATACAGCATAAAGCCTATCACTTTATTCAGAGCTATACTTTACCATTTTTAAAGTTTAGGAAACTACTATACTTTGTATTGTGATTTATGAAAGCTACAATAATAACTGTTGAAAAAGGATGAGGTGGAAGTAATAAAATGAAATAATAATGAAAATAACCAACAATGTGGCACAAAATTACCTTTTGGCAATGTTAGTATCCTACCATAGATCAGGTACTGGTGAGCTGAATGCCTGGTTGAATTTGATCTTTTAAATTGCAAGACAGAATGCATTACTTCATATTTGGTTTTCCCTTTATTTACTAGCCATTTAATGACTAAAGTTTATTTATTTATTATAAAGCAACTGAGTGCATATTTAGTATCATTTTGGTTATTACAATAATTTTAAAATGTGAGTATCAGACAGAGTTGTGTATAAATTCAGAAAATGCCAGGAGGTACCAATACTGATCCCCCTTCAAGGATCACTGCCTTGTTGTGGCGAGGGGGCTTGCGTAGCTCAGTGAAGCTATGAGCTATGCCGTGCAGG
>JANHJO010006164.1:7881-18180 GCA_032468235.1 Pseudoxyrhopus heterurus | reverse complement strand
CTTTTTGGGCTCATTTGTGACCGTGCATGGAGGATCTGTCTGTTATGTCCCTTGAAAAAAGGATGCCGAAGATTAATCCTCTAAACTAACTATATTCATTTCCCCACCTGCACCTGGCCTGGCACCTGGTTTTTTTGAAACTATAGTCTTGCCCTGCTCTTTTAACAGCTCGAACGGTCTGATTTGCAATTGTTATAGCCCCTTATATTCTTCTCTTGGTGCCTTTGTTGTGTTCCCCAGCTCGTGTGTTGTGAGCAGAGAAAGAGAGAGAAAGAGGCGGAGGGAGGGAGAGGGAGAAAAGGAGAGAAAGAGAGCGAGAGAGGGAAGGAGGCAGAGAGAGAGTGCGAGCATGGCTGCCGTTATGACAGGCAGCTTCTTTGTAAGAAAGTTTCCTACCCTTTCAGGGAAACGGTTACGAGGAGGTGATTGCTTGCGCTTGGGATGGACAGACGTACATCATCGATCACAACCGGACAGTGGCCAGGTTCCAAGTGGATGAAAACGTCAGCGCCTTCTGTGCTGGTGAGCAACTCCCTGGCTGTTTTCTAACTCACAGGTCCGCAACCCCCCCCCCCTCCAGGACTAGAAGACCTCCAAGGTCCCTTCCAGCTCTATTCCGATTGATTTGAGGATTTGGGTAGCATGCATTCATAAGATAGATTCACCCTTGATTATAAAGGAATGGGACATTCCCCCAAACTTTACATCCTCCGTGGAAATGTCTTTCCGGGAGAAAATAAAATGCCTTTGCAGCTGCCAGCCATTGTGTACAATTGAATTATGGGAGATTAAGTCTTCCCACTCAGATTCTTCCCTAATGCTGTTTCTGCAGAAGAATAGAGATGCTGCCCTTGTTTTAAGGGCTCCTGTGGACCAGTTATATTTCTAGGTTAAATTACACATTTGCTGGTGGTCTAACAGGATTTGAAAAGTTGTTTAGGGATTTCGGCAGGCCTCATTGTTGGATTTATTTTTTTTGCCTTGAATTCTGGCGGCCCTTCTGTGTGCTCTGCTTTTGTTGTTGACTTAACAATGGTGTCATCTCTCCAGGCTTCTATTCTTGTAAAGGAAACTATAACAGCCCTTGCCTGGTCTACGTCAGTTTCAACCAGAAGATCTACATCTATTGGGACATACAGTTAGAAAGAATGGAGTCCACCAATTTGCTGAAGACGCTAGAAAATAATTCAGAATGTGGAGAACTCCTGCTTCGGCTGGATGTAGGTAGGTTTCTTTGTGGTTTCTACCAAGGTTTCACGTTGGTAGGTTTCTACATGGTTTCTACCAGGGTTTCACCGAGCAACTATCCAGTAGCTGCCTTCCAGAGGGCAAGGGGACAAGATTTAGGATTATTCCATATACTATATATACTCTAGTATAAGGCGAGGTCCTAATTTTACCTAGGAAAACTGGGTAAAGTTGTTGACTCGAGTATAAGCTGGAGCATCAATTTAGGACCAAAAATCAGCTGATTTAGCTACCGGTTTGCCCAAACGGTAGCTAAATTTAGCCGAACCGGTAGCTAAATCAGCTGGTTTTTGGGGCCTAGATTGATGCGCGCGCTATGCGCACATCACTTTAGGCCCAAAAATTAGCTGACTCGAGTATAAGCAGAGGTTGACTTTTTCAGCACATTTTGGGTGCTGAGAAACTCGGCTTATACTCGAGTATATACGGTATTATCAGAGGTGCCCTGAGGATTGTAACATCAGCCATCACGGCTGTAATGGAAGAGTATCAACATCCTGGCATCATTCTTGAAGGCTGGTTTCCTGGACCATTAAGGTCTCACCTCTTCATTTATTCCCCTTAAAACAGCTGAACTTTCCATCTTTATAAGGCAGGATTATTTGTGATGGAGAAAGGGACATTTTAATTTTATTTTATTTTTTGCTTTAGTTCAGTACGTATGGGCAGCCATCTTACTGTCACCATTATTTAGCCGTTACTACTCCTAATCGTCGAGAGACTAGCCATCATTCGCTTTTGACAGATTCAAGCACCGTGACGATTCTGTAATTTTTAAATGAGAAATACTGGGGCATCATGGGGCAGTGATCCACTAAATTTCTGAACTGATCCGAGCATGGATTTCCATACCCTGGAGAAATCGATGGGAATCTATTCACCTGAAGCCACAAGGAGCCTGCAAATTGCGAATCCCCCTTATCCACCCCTATCCCATCACACCTTCCCTATTTGAGCATAGATATGGTTATATTACTACAGGTTACCACTTATGACAGTTGAACCCCAAATGTCTCCTGCTAAATGAGACAGTTAAGTGAGTTTTGTTCCATTTTACCACCTTGCTTGCCATGGTTGTTAAGTGAATCACTGCAGTTGTTAGTAACGTCGTTAAGTGAAACCAGCTTTCCCCCTTGACTTTGCTCATCAGGTCGCAAAAGGGGATCACGTGACCCCAGGGACACTGCAACCATCATAAATACGAGCCAGTTGCCAGGCATCTGTTGATCACGTGACCGTTGGAGACGCTGCGGTCGTAACTGTCATAAGTCACTTTTTTCAGTGCCGTTGTAACTTTGAACAGTCACTAAATGAATTGTTGTAAATTGAGGACTACCAGTACTTTTCCTAGTTGCTGTGTAGAGTGCCTCTCTTAAGTAACAGTATATCTTCCTCTTTTTTCATAGCTAAAGATGACGTTTCGGCTGTCAAAGATCTGATTCACAAGACCTTATACTTTTCCAACAAAGTAGTTAAATAGTCTCACATGGAAGAAACTCCATCTCCAGCACTCTGGATATGCTTGTTAGGACTCTGTTCCAGTCCTGCTGGTGCATAATCAGGAACGTGCAACTCACAATGGAAGTTTATGAGCCCTGGTGGCACAGTGTGGCATTGCAGGCTGACTCTGCCCACTGCCAGCAGTTCGATCCTGAGTGGCTCAAGGTTGACTCAGCCTTCCCTCCTTCTGAGGTCGGTAAAAGGAGGACCCAGATTGTTGGGGGCAAGAGGCTGACTCTGTAAACCGCTTAGCGAGGGCCGCAAAGCACTGCAAAGTGTAGGTAAGTCTTAAGTGCTATTGCTAATATATCACACTCCCTTTAAAGAAGACAAAAAGTGCACAGTTGAACATGTAAATGTATATGTATAAATATATCATTGGGATGAATCTTGTATTACTTATTTTCTTCCCCTTGTTAGTTACGGGCTTTTAAGGAAAGCTTCAATAAAGAAAAGTCTTGAGAGAGCCTCCTCATTCGATTTGTAACATTCCCTTTATTCAAGATATTGCTTCTATTCCAGAAGCCAGAGATGCTTGGCACGCAGAGAAGAATCAATACGGAAGGTGTTTCAGCAGCTGGATGGGACCTCTAGTGCTTGGGGTTTACTTTGGGGAAATTCTGGAGGCCCCTAAATTGGGTTGATGGAGAAGCAGGACTCTTGGAGAGGACTGACCTAGGTTCAGCAGTTTGGGGCCATCTTGAGCCACTTGCTCTCTGGGTTCTATTTCCCTAAATCCCAATAGTAGCAATAAACATAACTACTCTGATTAGTGCCTTGTATTACGCCCAGAATACAGAATACCAGAGTTGGAAGGAATCTTGGAGGTCATGTAGTCCAACCCTCCTGCTCAACCAGGAGGCTCTATACCATTTCTGACAAGCGGCTGTTCAATCTCTTCTTGAAAACCTCCAAAAGCACCAGCAACTTCTTTTCCACTGGTTAATTGTCCTCAGTATCAAGAAGTTTCTCCTTAATTTCAGGTTGCTTCTCTCCTTGGTTAGTTTCCACCCATGGTTTATTGTCCTGCCTTCAGGTCCTTTGGAAAGTAAGTGGACCCCCTCCTCTTTGTGGCAGCCCCTCAAATGCTGGAATACTGCTATCATATCCACCCCTAGTCCTCCTTCACTCTAGACTGGCCAAACCCAAATCCTGCAACCGTTCTTCATATGTTTTAGTCTCCAGACCTTTAATCATCTCAGTTGCTCTTCTCTGCACTTTTTCCCAAAGTCTCAACATCTTTTTTGTAATGTGGTGACCAAAACTGGATGCTGTCTTCCAACGGTGGCCTTAACTAAGGCATTATAAAGTGGTACTAATACTTCACGTGATTTTGATTCTATGCCTGTTTATGCAATCAAGGATCATATTAGCCTTTTTGGCTGCTGCCGCACACAGCTGGCTCCACTAGGACGCCAAGGTCCCTCTCACAGTTACAGTTTTTGAGCCAGGTTTCGCCTAATCTGTACTTGTACCTTTTATTTTTCCTGCCCAGGTGTAAAATCTTTTCTCCACATTAAATTTCATGTTGGATAGGGCTCAGTGTTCAAGTCTGTCAAGGTCTTTTTGGATCTTGATTTAACCAGAGTGCTGCAGAAGAAACTACAGGAACTATGTCCACCATCAAGTTTATTCTTCCCTTCCTTTTTTTACAATCAAGTTAAATAGCATTAGCGCCCCTCTCCATATTTAGCATAGGTCCCCTGAATCCACAGGAATGCTGCAACCAGGTGCAACAGCACCTTGGTAAGACAAGGAATCCTTCCTTGTTTTTCTTTGTGGTTAAATTTACGGAAAAGTTTCAAAAACCATCTTCCCACCCCAAGTAAATACATACACGCAGCAGAGATTATACAGTTTTAATCTGCATAATGGGCAAAACAGAGCAGTGTTGCATTAATTGTTTTAAAAAGCCAATTATGAAATGACTCCATTTGTGTTTGCTGTTCTTTCAGAAGTCATCACCACTTATGCACACAGCCTTCAGTCTGCCTATGCACATCTGTCTCCGACTGCCTTGGCCTAACACCTCGCTGCTATTCCTAAATGCATGGATTGGCTGCAATATATGTCACAGCCAGAGAGCAAAAGCCTTGTGTGATTCACACATCACAAAAGTAACAAGACAGGGCAATGACAATTTGGAAGACGTTCTTCAAACCTCATCCAAGCACAGGCTCACAAAGAACCTTAAATGCTGAGTACAATGCCATGCTCTCAAGGTTGTGCACTTCTTCCAAATTATCTGAGGCACGAATATCCCGTTTTCCAAGAGAGTCCAATTGAGCTGGAAGCATAAATTCTGATCCTGCTTTCCCACCCATCTGCTCCAATCAGATATCCAAAATATATCTCTGTGCTCCATTCCTTGACCTGCATTAGGCTTTTATTCCAAGGAGTGATCTTTTTCCCCCTTTTGGGACTTCTTGAGCTGCTAGACTTCTGACCTTCCTTTCTCCCACCTGGCTGAACAAGTAGCTTTTCAGCAAAATCTTGAACTGTTGGTATGAGCTGTGGGCAGGCTTCCGAGGGAATTGTGAAAATGTAGGCAAATGTCCTAGTGGGAACGCCTGATCTATCTTGATTATGTGTTTCTGTGCTAAATGGAAGGGGGGGGATAGGGAAGTCCCTGAAGGACATGAATTTCTGACCTGCTGTAGGTCCCACCAGGTTGCTCTAGAAGGATGTCCTGCAACTGGCAGATGTTTGAAGGCTTATGGCATGTGGGTGGCCTCTTTCCAAAAATGGCTAATATCACTGCAGCAACCCTTTGTGATCTGTAACAAAGTCTGGCCAGATGTTGTTTGTGTGCACTTTGATATGTCCTCTTTACTCCAAAGCTCCTGCTGGTGATGGATACCACTGGCAGACAGTCCTTTATCAAACTTGTATCTCTTGAGTGAGGAGGAATATTTGCATTTACAGTCCCGAGGGCTACTACCACCTCCAGACTGTTAAGAGTTTACTGCTCGAGCTTTGGTTTTCTGTTTCTTCCTCAGAAGAGGAGCCCTTACAAGAAAAGTGGCCAGCCCTGCTCAGAACAGATGGGCATCCATGTCGACAGACCCAAAGAGAGAATGTTAGGCTGCAGCAGAAAAGGGAGCTCTTTGTGTTTAGGCCTCTCATGCAATAGCTGTGTGCATGTGCAGATAAAACTTTCTTTAAAAATAGGGGAGGGGGAAAAGTAAAGAAGGGGGAATAAAATGTGACGTTTGATTAGGCCAAGCTGGAACCTGAGAAAGATGCCAGGGAGGATGAGGAAACTGAAAGGAGGGATCCTAACAGAACTTTCAAGGTCAACAACAACAGAGTAAGGATGCATGTCCGAATAAATAATACATCAAACGTTACTTGGCTCTGTTCTGCCACCGTTTCCTATATAGACGCTAAACAGCCCCCAGCGGTCGCCCCTTACCGAATCAGATAGAAAAATAAAGGTCTAGAGTTCACTGGAAATTCTTCAGTTTTAGAAAACTAATGGGTCAACTTTCAGCCTCAAATTTCTATGTCAACTTCTGTTTTCTCTTCCACTCCGTTCTGCTTGCCGTCTTTCGTGTCAGCCTCTTCTTTGCATCCTGCATCCAATTCCAGCTGGAGAAAAAAAGCATTAGGAGAAAAACCGAAATGAGTCTTTTCATTAAAAACCTAAAGTCTTTTCGTATTCCTGGGTACGTCTTGTGAATGAAGTTAGTTACAGAAAAGACCGCTGTTGTACCTTCAGTGTGTGCATCACAGGACATATGGGTGATTGATTAACCAGTTATTCGTTACCTAGCGGGTAGCGGTAGCGAGTAGTAGTTGCCAGTGTAAACACTGGTTGCCTCGAGACTTTGACAGAACAAAAAACGAAAGGGAAGGCAGCGACATCAACACTGAGGGGTGAACTAGAAGGATCACTAAGCTGACAAAACCAGAAATCACCTTCAGGGCCAAGATCACATCAGGTCTTAACGTGCGAGTATAGTCCTGGGCCTTAACTAGCTGTTACTTGAGATACAAGTTCTACCCACCATGGAAACTTTTCTCCCTTAGATGGCAGATGGCCCAAGAGGATAATCGCCTCTCCCCCAGGGAGCAGTCAGTTTGTGTTTGTACTGTGCAGGTAGTCCTCATCTTATGACCAGTTGAGCCCAAGATTTACATTGCTAAGTGAGAAATTGGCTAAGTGAGGTTTGCCCCACTTTACAGCTTTTCTTGCCAGGTTTGTTTCAGTGGATTGTTGTACTTGTTAAATTAGCAGCATGGTTGTTAAGGGAATCTGGTTCCCCACCCTGCTGACTTTGCTAGCATGACCCAGGGATGCTCGTACATGTGAATCGGTTGCTTAAGTATCCGAATGTAAAGCACATAATCATGGGAATGCTGCAACGGTCAGAAGTCAACCGATTTCAGTGGCTGTTGTAACTTTGAACAATCTATTCTATTCTATTCTATTCTATTCTAATCTATTCCTTATTTTGCTCCTATTCTATTCTATTCTATTCTATTCTATTCTATTCCTTATTTTGCTTCTATTCTATTCTATTCTACTTTATTCTACTCTAATTCTATTCTCTATTCTTATTCTATTCTAATTCTTATTCTATCCTTATTCTATTTTCTTCTTATTCTATTCTACTCTATTCTACCCTAATTCTATTCTCTTCTCATTCTCTTCTCATTCTTATTCTACTCTACTCTATTCTTATTCCATTCTATTCTTATTCTATTCTACTCTAATTCTATTCTATTCTCTTCTATTCTTATTCCACTCTATTCTACTCTATTCTGTTCTATATTCTATTCTACTCTACTCTATATTTTATTGTATATTCTATTCTAAAAATAGAATAGTACGCTTATTACCTTCGATTCTTTGTCTGCCAGTCTCTGGAACATGTTGGCGTACATTTTTTTCTCCCTTTCGTGCTGCTCGCGGATCTTTTGCTGGGAGATCAGGAGCTGGGCTTTGGCCGCCTTGTTACTTGGGTAGAGCTGTAGCACCTTCTGGAAATCTCCTCTGGCTAACTCGTAGTCGTTGATGGCCAATCGAGCCTCGCCTCGCCGGAAGAGGCCCTTCTCGTTGTTGTTGTCCAATTCCAGGGCCTGAAATGATTGAAGGAGAGCTGTTTTGACAGATACCTGAAGGCCCGACCTAATCGCAAATGGGGCAGGATGGGTTCAGGGGTTGCTTCAGAAGACAAACTGCGAGGAATTAAAAAATTCATCCAGGACATCCCAAAAAGCATTCATCCATTTACCTTATTGCAGTTTTCCAAGACCTGAGAATACTCTTTCAGCTTTAAGTGGCACATGGCCAGGTTGAGATGGGCAGCGAGCCTCAGGTTCCTGGACTGGGATTTCTCCATATCCGACAGGCCGGTTTCATGCTCCAGCCACGATACAGTTTTCTTATACTGTAACGTTGCTCGCTTGTATTTCCCCTCCTGGAAAACAAGCTTGTGGTGAGATTCAAAGGAACCCAAAGACCAAACACCCACCCAGTAGGTGCACATAGGACCACATTCACAATTCATCACAAATTCAAACAGCGGCTGAATGAACGGTTGTTAAAGCAAGGCCCATCTGCCTTCAACCCATTGCAAATGGGGTCTAGAACAGCTCCTGAAACCTTTTTTTATTAAAGCATCCCCGTGATCAAAATTCAGGTGCTTGGCAACTGAATTATGCTTATGACTGTTGCTATGTCCCAAGGTCACATGTGCTCCTCTTCTGTGACCTTCTGAACAGCAAAGTCAACTGGGAAACCGTATTCACTTAACTGGGTCACTAACTTATCAGGTGCGTTGAGTTGCTTAACAACGGAGGCAAGAAAGGTTCTAAAGCGGAGCAAAACTCACTAAAGCAAATGTCTCGCTTAACCACAGAAATTTTGGGCTTAATTGTGGCCAAGGACTTCCTGTACTTGCACAGGCAAATATACAAAGACAGTTAAAGGGTTTGGAAATGAGCATATTTTCTAGATCTGCGGCTGTACTGCAAACGGCTTTTTCGAAGCCTCCATGTTTTCGTTATATTGTCCTCAGTAATGATGATCAAAATCCAGTATATCCTGGACAGTTCTCACAGTTCCAGAATATTCTGGAAGTCTACACAGCATTGAATGTTCTCGAACACAGATAAGTTTCCAAATATCATTGTCCTGACTGAAGAAGCAACGTTTTTGTGGAACAATAAGCTATTTTTTATTTATTTTAGGCATAAGGGATTAGGAAAACACACCTTGTACCCAGAAACAAAAACTAAACTGAAATTTGTTACGTAGCATAATTTAAAACAGGCAAGAATCACTGAAGCCTAAATGCAGCCCCCAATCACACCATCCCCATCCCCCTCCTCCATGAATCCAAATTAAAGCATTTGGGACTGTTGTCTATCAGCGGGAGAGCATTTTGTGAGCTGGGTCATTCATTCCCGTCAAACTGGTCTTCTTGCCATCAGAATTTTTTTCTTTTAACTTTCCACAGGAATCTGCTTTCCTGGAATTCATATCCATTGTTCCATGTTCTGAACTCTGGATCCAGAAAAAAAACCTTTAACTGCCCTCCAAGCAAGCCTATCATCCATCTGTCACTCAAATTCACCCTCCCTTTGTAGGTCTTGAAATTAAGTCTCCTCCTTCTCCTCTTTTGCCCATCTCTGAGCTGCTCCGATCTCTCTAAATCCTTTCCCAAGGCCAGAGGGCTCAGGACTGCATGCAGCAGTCACTACGGGATCAGACTAAAGCAAAATAAAGATAAAGAATTATTTCTAGCGATTTGGAAAGTATTTCTGGATGTCCCCGATTGCACTTGGATTTTCTAAGCCACACCCAGGCTCTTTGCTCACTGGTTTTTTCGCCATCGACTCCAATTCCAAGTGATTTTCTGCAGGAAGTGCTACCAGTCCAGGAATACCTTGTCCCGTAACTGTGCATTTGAGTTCTCTTCCTTAGGTAAATGCCTTTGTGTTTCTCTTTGTGATTTCCAGCCAACACTTCAAATCAACCAAAATAAAAGTGTAGTCTTACTTCTTTCCTCTTTAGGCTTCACCTATTCCTCCAATTCCGCCATATGCAAATCTGATCTGCCTTTCCTCCAGCCCACGTTTCAAATCATGAGTAAGCATTCTGAGTAGGGGAGGATAGAAATCTTATCTTTGGGAGACCCCACTCAATCCTTCTCTCCAACAATTGGATAAGGAACCAGAAAAGCACATTCACTCGGCTTCTTCTGCACTCGCCTGGACTTTTTAGCATTATGCAGCACCGAAGAAAAATCCCATCAGCAGGTGATTCTACAGGACAGCCCAGAGCTACAAACCCTGCAGGATACCTACTTTGAAATACTGGGTGCCTTTTTCTTTTGCAATGGCGCCTTGTTCCAGCTTCTCTTGGGTGTTCATCTCCCAGGGCTCCTTTGCCTGCAGAAATACAAAAAGAGCCAAATCAGCAACCTTCATTGTTGAAGGAAGCCCATCCTGGAAGAAGGACACGGAATAAGTGAAGATTTCAGCGGAAGAGGATGTGGGCACACGTTTCCCGTAGGCAGCATAGACAAGCACGGTTGGCCC
>JANHJO010006163.1:2660-13281 GCA_032468235.1 Pseudoxyrhopus heterurus | reverse complement strand
GCAACATAACAGCATAATAATTTCCACAATATGGTCTTGACATCAACAAAACAACAACCCAGAAGGACATGCCACCAGAAATATACTTCCTTAAAATAAAAAAAAACCCGAGCAAGACCGGGTCATCAGCTAGTATAATATATTAACAGAGTTGGAAGGGACCTTGTAGGTCATCGAGTCCAACCCCCTGCCCAAGCAGGAGACTGTTTTAATCGCTCTCAGGAATTGAACCGCCAAGCTGCCGACCTTAGTGGTACGCAAGCCCAGCATCTTACCATGTGAGCCACCATCTTGTTGTACTTTAAAGTACAACAAAGTACTAAGTACTTTAACTTACCAAGGATAATGTTCCTGAACCTCTTTTAGAAATCCATTCTGGGCCATCCATTTGTCATTCAAAAACTTAGACCTGGAAATAATGGAAAAAGAATGAAGGCATTGTGTTAAACTTTGAGGTGTCCTAATTCAGGGGATCAAAACAGGAACCTGGCATCACAATCTGAGCCTTGCTCCTTCTGTACATGTGTGTGATGTCAACGCTGCTACAAAGGGGCATCGGCTTGCATTTAATGCCACATTTGTTATCGTGATGCTTCCTTGCTGATACTGCTGTATCTATTACTGAACCAATCTATATAACTACATTTTAAATCTTTAAACTACAATAATCTTTAAAGTTGGGTTACAAGCAACAAATTAGCTATTGTTGGGGTGAGGGAGGGAACAAGATATAATGCATTTTTGGAGGCAACTGTGGAATGGATTTATTAAGAAGTTGGTGATACAGATGAAAACTTGTATAAAATAAAAGCTGGCCTTACTGTTAGGCAACTTTAACTTTGATATTGTAAGCCGCCCAGGGTTACCCTGTGGTAAGATGAATAGCAGATAGATAGATAAGATAGATAGATAGATAGATAGATAGATAGATAGATAGATAGATAGATAGATAGATGATAGACAGACAGACAGACAGACAGACAGACAGACAGACAGACAGACAGACATAGACAGGCAGACAGGCAGACAACACATGCACACTAACACTCACATACACCCAAACATATACTGGGGGGGAAAGAGCCAGTAATAGTGCATCATTGCTAAAATGTACAGGTGCTGATTAGACATTTTTTTCTTGTTAAGGAGGAGGATATGTAACTCCAACTGCCCCGGAAATCTTTGAATATTCAAGGTTATACCTATATACATGAAATGATGCATATGTAAATGAAAGAATTAAAAGAAAGTGGTGGTGGTGAGGTTTTCAAAGCAATCAAGCTAAATAAATAAAGATCTGGGGTTGAAAAAATGCTCAATAAAACTAGCCTTTGAAATGCATGGATTAAGCTGGGTGGGTGACAAGGTATCTTTGTTACCAGGCTAATCAGCTGCAGGGGATTTACATAGTCATGTACAAAATTGCTGTTCAGTCACTTTTTTCAAAAGATGAAAATAGCTGAACAAGGGGAGGTGTTGAGAGAAAGAGAGAGAGAGAGCGATTGGGCAGCACTGTGCAATTAGCAGTCATTTTTGAAAACAGATTTAGCTGGATAATTCTTAAAGATAATATATGGAGATTTGTGTCACCCAAGTAGCTGTCCCCAAACATAGCAGCCTTGCAGATATGTGATATACTGAATACTGTATATCATTGTTTTAGACGTTAGAGATCTTGATATTCTTAAACTATGTTCTTAAAGTAGTGCAAATAAAAGATTGGCTTGATTGCACCAAAGATGCAGATAGTAGTCTATCATTCTCTTTCCCACAGTGGCGGGATAGGTGCATATATGAAGGCTAAAAGAAAGATAAGAGACAGAAACGAAATACATTACACTTTAATCAAACTGAATTACAAAACATTATCATTGCTTTGCACAGAATGACAGGTGTTGATAGATAGATAAACAAGGCATTCCAAAATAACTTTCTATTGCAGAAACAGTAATGTAAAAATATATTAGTGCTAGTGATTCACACAACCCAATGTCCCTCCTAAGGGAAAAAGGAGGTAGAATGAGTTTGAGTAAAACCATACTCAATAGTCTGGACAGGGCTGCCATGCCTGAGGCAGCACCTAAAACATTTGAGGATCCCTGGCTTATGAGCTAAATGAAAAAAAGCCACAGTGGTATGCATATCCTAGTTTATGGTTTACATGAACCTAATGATTTGTTCAAAATCCATGGTAAATCAAGCAACAGCTTCACATAACCCAAGAACAAATCATGGCCTTTAGAGGTGATACATTCCGCTCATGACTCATATATCATCTTGGGTAACTCTCAGTAAGCTTGGATGGTTTAACTTCAATGAACTTTTTGATTACAAAAAGCTGTCCAGTTTGGTGGCCATCATTTTATTTTTAATAATAACTTGTATATATATGGTGAGAATAAGTATTTTGATTCTTTCATTCTGAATTTCACTTCATTCAAATCCATTTGATGACCCAAGTGTTATGGACAAATCAGTCTCTTTGGAAGGAGTGTTCTTCCTAAGCACTGAAGAAAAGTCATGCATTGTATCATTTCTAGCACACTACAGCCACTTTAAAAAATGTGAATATTCACAGTACCAGAAGATACATGGAATGAAATAGAAAGATCTCACCATTTGGTCTGCGGTGCTTATGTAGATCTGGGTTTGTTTACTTACTTACTTACTTACTTACTTACTTACTTACTTACTTACTTACTTACTTACTTACTTACTTATTATGGCAAACAAATGCACTTATAGTGGTTCAAAAGTTAATGCCCAGTCTACCCAGCCATTCAAGGACAGGGTGGTCTATGTTGCAAAAATCAGACATTGGACCGGTCTAAGCTTTTGATGAACATTCGGATACAATGTGATGGATATTTTGTCGAGGAGCACCGCAGTCACACTGAGGGGTAGAGACAAGACCCCACTTAAACAATGAGTCCTGGAAGATACCATGTTGGGTACGGATCCTGTTCAGAGTTGACCAATGCTGGCGAGGAAGGTCAAAACCTGGCACCTTTTCTGTAGGGTCAACTACGTAACTGCCTGTCTCTGGGCATTCAGCAGCCCATCTGGCTTTCCACTGTGTGTTGATATCAAAGTTGTTAGACAGCTGTTGAGCGAGTGCCAGAGAGGCCTTCCTGGATTTAAGCCTGCCAATTGATAGATGAGGAACATCAGCATGCACAGGAAGAAGTGGGTTTCTCAAAATTTTGTTGTACTACTTCACTAAAGCTTCCTGCCTTCATAGAGCTAGTGGTGCAATGTGGCTCAAGACGGTGAGCCAGCAAGTAGGAGTAGATTTTATGCAACCGCTTATGATTCTCATTGTATCATTTAGTCTAGCATCTATCTTGCTAGTGTGGCAGCTATTAAGCCAAACAGGGGAGCAGTATTCAGCTGTGGAGTAGACCAACCCTATTCTGAGAGTAGAGGCTGAAGGTCCCCATCTTGATCCTCTTAGTTTCTGGAGTAACTTGTTCCTGGTATTGATTTTAACGGACATGTTCTCTAGGTGTTTCTTATATGAAAGAGTCCGATCCAAAGTTACTCTGAGGTATTTGGGGTGAGGATCATAAGGGAGTAAGTTGTTATTCAGGTAGGACTTCGGGGTGGTATTGGAGTTTGTTGCTGAGATGGAAACAGGTGGTCACCATTTTGCTGACACTGGGTATGAGTCTCCACAGCAAAGAATTTTCCCAGGGACTTCAGGTCCTCAGAGAGGAGGCAGTCCAAAACTTCCAAGTTTTTGTCTTGCATTGCTAGGGCCAGGTCATCTGCATATCCAAATTTATGTCCCCTTGTAGCTGACATATCTGAGATATAAAGATTGAACAGTGTGGGTGCCAGTACAGAACCTTGTGGAAGGCTGTCGTTGAGTCTTCTTAACTTGCTAACATTGTCCCCCATAATGATATGAAAGGATCTATTGCTGAGCATGTTATTAGGCGATAGAGGATTTTACAGGGGATGATGTGACTCAGTTTGTAAAGCAGACCCTTCTTCCACACAGTATCGTATGCTGTATTATAATAGACCAGGGATATCAAACTCATGTTGTCACAGCAGAGTCATGTGATGTGTCAGGACTTTTTTCCCCTTCATTCAATCAGGCATGAGCATGGCCAGCACATGACACATCCAACCCGCAGGCCAGGAGTTTGACAGCCCTGTAACAAACCAACTTTGATTCTTCACTGAGCCACTGAGCTTTTCAAGCTGTAAAGCTGTATTACAATAAAAGCAAAACATGATTAAGCATGTTTCTAATATGTGAACACTCATGGTTGGACAGTGATAAAGGAGAAATAGTAAACAGTAAATTCAAAGTAAAATGAAATGCCAAAATAGTGTTCAAATGTTTTTCCCATTTTCAAAAATTCTTCATATTGACATCTTGTGTATTTTAAAAGGGTCAGTATGCCATTCAACCTCCTCTTTAATTTCAGATTTAATTTTAATTTCTAATTTCTGCAGGGTTGAAATTTACTCTCAATGAAAGGATAAACTGTCCATTCAAATAACATTGACTTCACCCAGGACTACATCATTGTAGATGAAGTGTGCTGTGGCTTAGATTCGACTTTAGCTTGTAGTCAGACAAATCTCTGCCAAAAATGTTGACAAAGGGATATGAAAATCTGGGGATTTATTACTCTTATGATGGTAAAGGTAAAGGAGTCCCTGCAGATTTTATTCTGCTAGTCATTGCTGACTATAGGAGGCAGTGCTCATCTCATTATGATGAAGGAGTCTTAAAATGCATTTAATTTTAAAATTAAGGGTTGTTTTTCATCTCTTCTTGAACCCAAGCTTTTTTTCATTTTGTGTAAAAGGACAATTGTGCCAATCTTGTCTATGATTAACATCTCAGATTTAACACAGTGGCATGGAGACACCATAGATGGTTCCACTGATTCTGTTTACTTATAAATGCTATCTTAAAGTAATTACAGGTTAAGCAACTGTTGAAGGGTATTCGTAGAGGAATTGCACTTTAATTCATAATCTGTAATAAACACAGCTTGCAAAGATAATACTAATTATTCTCTTATACAGTTATGAGAAATAACTGAAGCCATTTCCCAGCAAACCTCAAAAACATACACAGGACATTCCACTTAGATACCATAAACTTACTATAAGCAGCTGTTCTTAGCTGATGCAAAAACAATGCTGTTCTGGCAGCTGCTTTATAACTTTCACCTTCTTAACAGGCCCAGGTGAATTAAATATTTGCTCCAGCGTTTTAAATGCATGAGTAGTTTGCACAGTGACATTTTGCATACACAAATTACTACACAGCAATCTTGGTATACGTTCTGTTCTTTGTATATTAAATAGAAGGATGACGGAATTTGATGCAAAAGTAGAAGAAACTAGTAAAAAACAGTGAAAGGTTTAGCCTAATCAGGGCTATTTTGTTTAAGAAATTGTTTGTATTATAACTTTTAACCAGAGTGTAGTCTTCTGCTGTTCTTAGTTTTTGGGAAAATCAGACTGAGGTTATTTGACCAGCAGGCAGAAATAATTGCACAACAGTACAAGCACAATGTTTCTGTTAGTTGATCACTATTAAATTTGGTGGTTGGTATTAAAGACAGTGCACATCTTTGAGATTCATGATGAATCCGTGATGGGACTGGAATAAATATGGTTAGTTTTCTTCTGCACAAAATAAGAAAACCATTGTGGAGAGAGCCACAGTTACCCTTATTTCATAATGTCGATGAAATGGCTCAGAATGCGTGTGTTTGTGTATGTGTGTTTTAAAATCCATCAAATTTATAGCAATGTTGGGTTTTTTGAAGATGGATTTCTTTCCAACATTTTCTGTCTGGTTGTGTTACTAAGCTTCTACTTTGCTGAGGCTCAAAGTGCAATAAGACCTTTAAGGGAAGAGAAGAGGAAGAAAAAGAAGGTGAAGAACAAAATATTTTACCTCTCACATAATGTATATCAAATATATACAATTTTCAGCTCTCCCAGGCCAATCTATGAACTTTCTTATTGAGTTTTGAATTAAAAAACCAAATAAAAATTAGCAAGATCAGAAATAAGTTTCCATCTCCCTTTAGACTAGAGCTGTCAAACTCAGAGCCCATGGCCCGGATGCATCATGGATTGGCCACGCCCATGCCTGGGTTAGCGAAGGAGAAAAAAGTCATGATACGTCATGTGACAATGCTGTGATGATGCGAGTTTAGACAGTGCCCCCCAATGATGGATAAATGTGTTACAGTAATCCTGATTTAATAATCTCTATAAGTGACAGTTCTAGCAACAAAAACAGGATGGCTTGCTAGGAGTTTAGTGATGGAAAATCACCTTACAATTCCATAAAGGCAACTTTTTTCCACATACCTAGAGATTTATCATTCGTTGCTGTATCCATAAAAGGATAGAACAGATTGACCTGTAACTAAGCAACTTCTCTGTCCTAGCTTTTTCCAGGATTCATCTCTACCTAATTCTGAAGAAATGTTTTTGTAGCAACCTCTAATATAGAAATATGCATGATAAGAGTAGTAGTATTTTGCTTTAATTGATCTGTATTTTATAGCAAATCATGTATGTGTGGGCAAGTAGATATTAGTGTATGTGTGTGTAAGTTTTCATGTATCTGTCTCTTTCTTTCTATACACATATATACACAGGATGCTATACAACTTGGCTTCTATGAAAAGAATTGATTCAAGAAACCAAAAGGTATCATATAAATCACTACCTTTCAGGGGATACTGTATAAATTTATGTCATAAAAGATAATTTATGGCTTAAATGATGTCACCATTAAGCTATCAAAAACATTTGAATTGAGTTATTTGCTCTGAAAACTTCCTGATATTTCCCATAAAAGAGCTTCAGATGTTTGGCATTCTTCTTATGACTTTTGCCAGAAACACATTTCTTATTTCTTGGAGAGTTATAAATTTTAAAATTATTGTTGACTATTAATATATTGAAGGACTTGCTTCATATTTTAAACATAGACTGTTCACAGAACAAGGATGTGAAGTATCAGCATGGTGGATTAATGCCACTTCTTGTGAACTGAAACATTACATAAAACATATGGAGAAAATAAAAAGAAGAAGTGCTTAACATTTTAATCATGTTTTCTTCATAGCAATTATGAACTCATGTTTAGTATTTATTTTTGCTATGAAGAGAATTTTAGAATTAAAAAAACCCCAAGAGATTATTATAATGATGATAATGATAGAATGAAGATTTAGAAAGTGATCTTCACTAAATATCTGGGTTTGACAAACAACTTTAATAATTACATAAAATCAGCCTAAACAGAAAACTTTCATTTGGTCTCAAATTTATCTTCCAGATTGATAAGAAAGAATGTTAGAACATTTCTAAGAAAAAAGAAGCTTCACTTTCGTATCAACTAAATCATGTTTACACTTTTTCCAAGTTGAGATGTATACATGTACATGGCAAGAAAAACAAATCTTGGAAGTTTACCAGATGGATGGCATAGGGAACAAAGCTGTTACAGAATCTGGAAATCCTGCTAGAAATACTTTGAATCCTCCTCCCAGAAGGGAGCAACAGAAACAGACCAGTGAAGTGGGTGTGTAGAGTCTCTTACAATGCTTTGAGCTCTAAACACATAGCGCTTATAAGCAGTATCCTGAATGACAGGAAGTGAGCTTCCTATAATCTTCTCAGCTGTCCTTACCACTCTCTGTATGGGCTTTCTATCTGAGGCACTGCAGCCACCAAACGAAACAGTGATGCAGTTTGTTAAAACACTCTAAATTGTGTTCTCCTCATCTGACACAGAAAATGCAGGTGCTGGTTTGCACACTTCACTAAGCGTGATGTGTGGAGAGACCAATTCAGTTAGTTATCTGCACCCCCAGGTACTTAATACTGTTGACCACCTCTACAGCTGTATCCTTGATACTGAGTGGAGTACGGCCATGCTGACTCTGTTGTGTTCCACACCTGACACAAACTTGAAGCCTGTTCTTAAAGGAACCATATTATTTATTTCCAATAAGCACAGGAAAAATCCATCTTATTTTAATTTCTCTGTAAGCTTGCCAAGGCCTTGGCAAGCTTCCAAGTATTTCCGGGCAAACTGCCAGCTACTCCAATGAGCAATACTCACAGATAATGAGAAGTCCTGAATAAGAAATGCACTGATTAGCATAAATACAGAGACAGTCTTCAGAACAATACACAAGACTCCGAACCACGGTCCTTGATACTCCAATTCCAACTAGTTGTTCTCTGCAAGAGTCCGTTTCCAACCACACCCCTTTTAATTCCAAGGGGTGTGGCCAATTACTGGTCAGCTGTGGCTTGGCTTCTTCCCTTCCTTTGCTGCTGCTGCCTTCTCATTAGCCTCCATGTTCTTGCATTAATCAGGGCTGCTTCTCCACTGCTATCAGAAGCCGAAAGCTCCTGATAACTAGTGGACGGCCCAGCCACTGGCACAGTATCAACAGCCGGTTCCTTCCATCCATCCATCCGACTCTGACTCCAGGTCTCCCTCTGAGTCGGAATTGGCTGCCAGATCCGCAGCACGCTGCTGAGCCACAACAGACTCTTTCTAAAATCTACGACGACCTCCTTTGTTTTAGTAACATTTAGATTAGAACCAGGTTACTTTTATTGCACCAGTCCACCAGAGCCTTCACCTCTTCAAGAGTGCTTTAATCTGGAATGCTATACAGGTAGTTCTCGACTGACAACAGTTCATTTAGTGACCATTCAAAGTTACAACGCCACTGAAAAAAGTGACTTATGACAGTTTCTCATACTTATGACCATTGCAGAATTCCCATGGACATATGATCAAAGTTCAGATGTTTTGACAACTGATTCATATTGATGGTGGTTGCAGGGTCCCCAGGGTCATGTGATTCCCTTTTGCAACCTTCTGACAAGCAAAGTCAAGGAGGAAACCAGATTAACTTAACAACCATGTTACTAACTTAACTCAGTGATTCACTTAACAACTGTGACAAGAAAGATCATAAAATGAGGCAAAACTCACTTGATAAATGTTTCACTTAGGAACAGAAATGTTGGGCTCAATTTTGGTCATAAGTCAAGGACTACCTGTATGAGTTAGACTTGAAGTCTTAAATAGTTCCTTCTAGCTTTATGTTTCTATGGTCCCATGCTTCTGTGAAGTTAATAAAAGTTATTTTTTATATCTCTCTTTGTATCTTCCATTTGTTACACACACTCTTTGGCCAACTTATACCTACTAAAAAATAGAATCCAGTTCTGTACTACAATCAACTTGTATGTTAGTGCAATCAGAGAATTCCATTTTCCAGATTGATTTCTTTGCTGTCAATCAAAAGCAAGTCCTATCTTAGTTCACACCAGAAAGCTTCTCTATTAGAATTTCCTTTTAATTAAAGTATCACCTTTTGGTAATGCTTAGTGAAGACTGTGACTTCTTGGCTGTCATACCCAGTAATTACACAATTCAGAATTAACAGATGTTCCTGATTTCCTGAAAGTGATCTCATTCTGATACATAGCTTCCATTTTGCATTTTCCCTTTTGTTCCCTGTATAAGCAATGAAGTCAGCTCTAGATCTTCTGAGCAATGGAAAGGCATGTTTAATGATGAGAAACATACACTATAAGTATCCTGTTTTCATAGCATGATGGAAACAGATAGAAAACTAGTCACAAGTCAGACTATAGAATTTTCACTTTGCATCCAAATATACCAAAATAGCTAATTATTATTTTATTTGATATGATAACTGATGTTTAACTATGGTAGAATAATGCTCATGGAATGTGCAGTTATGGCTTGAACTGAAATCATTAAAATTGTTCAAAAATCATTATTTGAATCTGAAACTCTGACAAAGTCTTAGAAAAACATGTATTATTCATATATGCCAGAAATGCCTTCATGTAGCTGCTAAATTTATTCTTGTCGTTCAACCACAGGTACATACAGGATGCACATTTAATTTTAAACACAACTTCTGTGTTCAGATATCATGCTATTCCCAAACAACTAATCATATTACATCTTAACACAATGGCCTGATTCATTCAACATGGTAATGATTTGTTTTTTTACCCTAGGCTGAACCACAAATTAATATTTTAATCTTGTTAAGATGTTGTACAAAGCCAAGACTATTGGGTCTTGAAAATGCTGGGAGTCATCTCAAACAATGTATCTGGGATAATGTCTACGGTAGTATCCAACACCACCATTCATGGATTTTTTTCAAGTGGGCATGAGACCTCAGATAATCACTCTTCAATTTTACTTCTGAAATATCATTCTCCTTGGTCAGGTTAGATGCACTGTTTTCCATAGTCCTTTAGGGACATTACTTTTCAATGGATATATGTTCATGTGAGCATAGCTCTGTGGAATCCCAGAGCCACATGCTCCTTTGTTGATCTCTTTACTGGGAGTTTTGGATGACACATATCTATCTTATTTTTAAAGAACTACTTTGGTAGAGAGTACAGTGCTTACCTTTCACTTCTATCTAACCAGGATCCTCTCATATTTTGTGCCTCCATTTATTCTATCTGTCTTTGTTGTTGTTGTTAGTTGCGAAGTCGTGTCCAACCCATCGCGACCCCATGGACAATGTTCCTCCAGGCCTTCCTG
>JANHJO010006160.1:26100-37508 GCA_032468235.1 Pseudoxyrhopus heterurus | reverse complement strand
AGAATAGAATAGAATAGAATAGAATAGAATAGAATAGAATAGAATAGAATAGAATAGAATAGAATTAAAATGTACACTAATCAGCATACGTTAAAATGAAATTTCATTGCATTCATCTTTTAAAAGATAACCATTATGCATATACCCACATACACACACAGAGAGAAACATCACAGTCTAGTTTGGCTGTATACATATACATTGTGGGAGGGAAAAGAATCCTGCGAGTTTACAAGACAGATGGCATAAGAAACAAAGATGATACAGAATCTACAGGTAGTAGTCCTGCTATCGAAACTTCCAAACCTCCTCCCAAAAGGGAGAAACAGAAACAGACCGGGAAGTGGGGGGGGGGTTGGGTCTCTAATATTGGGTATTTGATGCAAGAAATAAGGATCTATAGGAGTACAAATAAATAAGTTAGGAGGCATGTTCTTGGTTTCTTTCTAGAGAAGACAAAAACAATGAAGTAATCAGAAGGCTACCCTATACAAGAATGTTCGATAAAATAAATTTTCATGCATTTGAGTTCAACAGTAAGACAAGCTCTGCACTAGCTAAAGAGACATCACAGGACCAAACTGTTAATATATAAACTGGATTATTGCACAAAAACCATTATTAAAACAATTGTGGTTCACCTTACAGGAAGGGTAATACAATGCACTTCATCCAAGATGCTTAAATCTAAATCACCAACAAACTTTCTTAGTTTGATTTCTGGAAAAGATAACTTTTGAACATGATAGTGAACTATGAATTCAAAGGCATGTGACTCCTTTTGGCAGTGGTATAAAATTAGCATGTATTCCTTTGAAGTGGATGAAAAAATTGTTTTGGTTCACTTTAATCAAGGCACAAGGATTGCCATCATTTGCTATTGCTTATAATCAGAAGTCAGAATCAAAACATAATTGATTATAAGGAATAAAATGTAAGGAATAAAATAATCAAAGGAAAACAAGGTTTTATACTGCTCAGAAAAAAAATCAAATAAATTTAAATGTTAAAGAAGTCAATTTATGGTTCATTAAGTCAGGAACAACAAAGGTAGGGATACAATATAGATCTGCCTCCTACTTCTTCATTTTCCTCTTAGGAAAGATTTTGTAAAATAATATATTGTATAGGCAATACTTGGGTTATCATATACCTTCTTATATCATTATCTGTAAGCATCATTCCTGGATAATGAGCAATTACATCATAAACTGATTTTTTTATTGTAATCATGACAACTTGGTAACAGATTAGAGAAAAATGCACAATCCTCTGTTATATCTTGTTTTATAGAATTCTATAAAATCTCATTGTTAATTCATTTGTTTTTTTCTTAGACACATATTCACATGGTTTATGCTAGAATTTGGAATGCTGAATTAGGGGACTACATACTATACATACTGTAATGTATTTGATTTGTTTGAATGGTTACTGTAATTGAAAACAAACTCTTGTGGTTTTAGAATTGTGAAATCCTAAGCTAAAAAAACCTGTCAGGAACAAACCTATTACCAGCCACTCTGTACAACAAGGTGGAGCTGGCACATAAATAGAAAACAATATAGCAGATGTTTTGGGAGCTCCAAACATAAAAACAGAAGTATGCTGGTAAGCAACTTCTGTGTCAGAATTAGAAAATCAGATATACTAATCAGGAACTCTAAGCAATAAAACCTAATGAACAGCTGGTGGTTGTTTTTGACACCCCTTAGGTAAAATACTACAATACTCCATCTTACTCCAAAATAATTGTTGATGCAGATAATGTGAACTCAGTGAGTGTTGAAGAAATCTGGCATCAGTTCAGAGATGCATAGTTTTCTTGCTTTGTGATTTTGTTTATGGTGCTGTCATGTAACCCTCTTATCAAAAGAACAGAAAAAGTAAATGAAAATGTATACAGTTCAGCATCCTGCTTCAAATAACAGGCAGCCACAAGATTTGAGGAAAACATTGCCATCCCCCACATTGCTACCTTTAAATCTTGATTTTCATTCAGCTATTATGATTAATGCTGATTGATAAATCTGTCCTCTATATACTGACTAATTTCATTCTTAAATTATTAAATGTTATGGCATCATTTACATATTGTATAATATCCTATATGATTAATATACTTGATAAGTAATCTAATAAAATGTAGGGAGGCACTGAAGGTCAGAACTGTTTATGTGTCATGCAGTTTGCCTTACAACAGCCCTAAAATAGCTGCTCCCTCAATGAAATAGAAAATGCTGTCCTATCACTAGTGCTGAAGCAGTATCAAGCTGTTAATCTTGTCAGTTTCCACACATGAACCTGGAAGAAGCACAGTTTTGTTCGGTGCTTCAACTATTAAGATATCGTAGATTAGCTCAGTAGTAACACAATCATGTATTTTATTCATTTAACTAGCAAAACTATCCCTTTTAATACTTTCTGTAATTGACTGAAATCTACAAAACAGTCTGAGTGGTTCCAGCATTGGTTTATAGCATAAGTGAGGACATATCCATAATCCCTAACAAATGGCCAAGGATGATGAAGTTGAATCATTATCTTGAGAAATATATGTTTGCCATCTCTATCTAGAATACAGGTGTCAAACGCGATCGCATCACGTGACATATTGCGATGTTTTTTGCCTGTGCAGAGCCGGGGTGGGTGTGCCTGTGCATGACGCATCCTGCCCATGGGCTGCCAGTTTGACACCTTTGACCTAGAAGATACTGTGCTACTAGACACTGTGATACTATTACTGAACCATCTATCAAAACCATCTACCTAGAAGGGGGTTGGGCACTTTGTTTTGTTTCTTAATTCAGAACAAATGACAATAGAATCCTATTTCCACATTAAGCTATGCTGAATTTTACCGTGTTAAATCTGCAGAAAAGCAGTGCTTTTAGCACCTTCCCAAGATTCACGGTTAATTTTTTTTTGACTGCTAGATATTTGATACATTTGTTCCACACATGAAACCAATATCAGAACCAACTGATTGTGTATCAATGATTTGCCTGATTAAGAAAGTGTCTTTCTCTCTATTTCCATCTACCATTAAGGATCAAATATGAGAATATTACAGTGTAAAAATATCCTGCATATGAAAACCCAACAGCAGGTACTATATTAAGCTACATTGGAAAACCCTATAAGTAGATAAATTATTTCATATAAAGTCCCATTGGGTTCATACTAATAGAGAGGATCCGAGTGATCAGTAATGATTTTATTTTCTCACATCCTCTATGATTTTCCTTCCATTAATTTTCCACATGTACCTCTCTACACAACTCATTTTTCATACCAAAACATAGTTCCATCTTCAGAGATATTTATAAGCATTCTAAGATTAAAGTGACCTTTTGAGAAGAAGACACAAATACATATGGCTCTTCAAGACTTTGCAAAGGATTATAGTAGTGTGTGGTAGAAATTAGGACATCTCTATCCATGGAAAATTCTATTGTACAATTAAAATCCTTGATGTTAATAAAGCTGATGAACATAGAGCCTTTTGATTCTTCTAGAAGTGAGAGTTCATCTTTTATAGAGATAAGGAGTTTTGACTTCTTCCCCCTTCTTCGTGGGAAAATGATCTGCTTATAATATCATATGTAAAGCTTTAAATAAGTAAAACAAATATAGCAGAGCCTCTTGATGCAGTTTACTCACAGCTGTCTCTTAATTCCCATGAGGCTTTCATGAGAACATAGCCCAGGCCCCCATGTGAAGAAATGCAAGTTGCCAAAAAAACAGCTTGGTAGGCAAGTTTCATTTATAATTGAACAGAAAAACATAGTATAAAGCAGCCTTTCTTTACTGTTTCTTTTTACAAGATTTTTCAAAGGTTACTGCTGCACCATTGTCAGTGATAATTTACATGCCAATTTTAATGTACACTATGCTGAATGCTGCTGTTTGTTTTCAGCCAAGCTTGTTAAGGTGTTTAACCAAATGGTTTCTGGTTTTCCTCTGATTTTCTCCAAGCTTTAATAAGTCACAACCTAAGAATGTTTCTATGTGAAGGTGAAATAATGAGACATTTAAAAAAAACCTTATTTAAATCCAGTAGAAAAAACTTCTGATTTATTGATATGCAACATTTAGCTCATATTTAAAATCAAACCTATAAAGTCATTTTACAAATACACAGTAGCTTTGAAGAATTATATCTCACTCAAATATTCTGCAATTAGAAATAATTTTTCAAGCACTATATTTTGTATAAGTGATTTACTATATTTTAATAAATATAAAGTTGGCCTCTTTTGTTTTGCTACAGCTTAATGATATATTACAAACACTTATGCTAGGATTCTCTTGAGTTATATTCTTTAACCATCATGAATATTCACCAATCAAGGTGAATATATGTGTCACAGGATAATATTGCAGGATCCAATCTGGGTCAGTCACTGTGACCAGGGGCTTTTGTCTTTTGAGCTTTCGGACTCATGTTGGAACCCTCTTCAGGAAAGATGGCTAGATGGCTGATGATGGGCTCTAGCACAAGTCTGAAAGCTCGAAAGATAAAACCTCTGGTCCCAGTGACTGACCCTGATTGCATCATGAATATTACTGAACTTGGATAGTACTTGGTAGCAAAGAAAATGCTATCATCATCATCAATCATCCTCATTGATAACTGCCTATGTACATGTCTGGACATATTTTAGGTTACATTGGATTTATTAAATGGATTGATTCATTGAATTGTTAACAAATTTGATCCTGTTAACAAATTTGTAATAAAATCACTATAATACTAGAGCAATTCTTTTCTCTTTGGACAACCATAGAAATTCCTGTTATTTAAAGATTATATATGTATGACAAACAACTAAGAATGTAACTTTTTCAAATGCATTCAAGGAATAGAAACTCTTGATAAATGAGCAGCTCTGCCACATTCACCTATGAAATATTGAATGGCAAACAATGAATAACATACTTGTACTAAAATATCTGACCTTTACTAATCTCATAAAGTTAAACAGACCAGACCAGGGTAATATCAGGATGGTATATCATCTGGAAGCATACAGATTCTGTAGATTCAAGTGGGAAGTGGAACAGAAAGTTACAGATTAAGATAATAGCAACTTTTCTCATATTGTTGATGAGAAAAGGCGATAAATGACTGCATGAAATCAGAAGGATTTACCTTCAAAGTGAACCTTTTTTTCTATCTGGACATATAAGCACATTGAATACTTTGTGGATTCTACGAATGAATTGTCAAATGCAGATGGAATGGATAAAGAAAAATACCACTACATCCTGCATATAAAATGTTTAATTATATATTTATTATAATAATCAACTGCATATAAATTTAAACTGCCAACTCATTTAAAAAAACATGAATGATTTTCAACTTATACAAAGACAATGCATCAACATGTCCTTCTGATCTTCATTCTCAAATGTGATTTCTTTAAAACCTGCTTTTGCACTAAATTCTTCTGGTTGTTAGTCTTTTCTGAAACCATGTGGCATCTTAGAAATCCACAACTTTCTCCAGTTCTTAAAGGAATCCATAAACCCACAGAAGTAGATCTATAATTACATAACTTCACCTTGTTTAATATGCACCTAAAATCAATTATCATTTGTTGTCTTTGTTTTAATGGGCTTGGAGAGTTAAAGTTTAATAACATTAATTAGTGCTAGACATTTGTAAGAGTGTCATTTATTCATTACTGCATTTGTAAGACATGAACCCAGACTGTGCATTTTGGTACTGTTCAGGAGTTGTGCAGCTTCTTGTTTCCAGAAGGAAATGTTGAGCTTCTGAAGTGGTACACTGAGCCAACAAAGAGGTAAAATTAAACCTATCATTTTGTTCATCTTATGAGTGTGTTTTTGGCAGCCAAATGTTTTCTGCTTTGCTGTGTGGCTATGGCTGTTTAATAGTTCACAGGATATTGAATTATTATCACATTCTTGGGCATCTGCTTGCTTGCAGAAAGAAACAAAAAAAATGCTAATAATACAATTTGTCTTTTGTAGTTCTGCTGCTGCGATTTTTTAAAATTTTTAACCAGATAAAACAATAACTAACAGCAAAATTTTACTATGTGTACTTAAAAGCCCCAAATATCTAGAGTTGTTCCTTATTCCCAGGAAAAAAGCTTAGGTTACAACAGAAGTTAGGCTCTGATGAAATACGCATAGGGTTACACTGAGAAATCCCCTCCATGCACTTTTGTGGCATTAAAAGCATACTTTGATCATTGCTAACATGAAACAAAAGGTCTATTTTAAGATTTTAAAAAGAAGTTGCCTTTTGGTCACATAGGATAATTTCATTTATTTATTTAACTGACTCACTGACTGACTCGTTTTGTTCTCTCCTTGGTTCTGTATTTTTTCTGCTGACTTTTTCTGATCTGAAAGAAACCCACAGGAGATGGACCCTCCATGGACCTTCCCTGGGGATGTAATTTAAGTGTGGGAAATGAGAGAGAGTACACAGCACTGAGAAATTGTGGTCTAATGAAAAAATGGATACTCTCATATCTCTCAGATCCTCATAAGTACATCTAGTACAAGAAATGCCAATTTTACACCACCCCATACAATCCAAATCAATTTGTCTTTGTTAGATTGAATAAGAACAGTTGAAAAATGCAAAATAACATTTTGGGAGAGTGCTAGGTGTTGCTGAGTGGGAGAAAAGATATACAATATGTCTGAGAAAAGAGCTAGTAAAAAGCAAACTAAAGATATGAGGTTCATCTATACAAACTCTGACTTAGGGGTTATTTCCTCTCCTCTCCCTTCTTTGTCCTTCCCAAGTTTTGCTGTGTGACTTTGTTGTTGTTGTTGCTGTTGTTTAATTCTCACTTATGTACAAGGTAAATGTTTTAAAGAAAATCAAAGGTCACATAAAGGAATCTAGCTAAATCTTAAGCAACTGCTTCAGGGAACATTTTTAAAAAGAATAAATGATTGGAAAAGACACTTCTGGAATACTGCCAGTCTCTAAAATATCCAGATGATTGGTTGCCTGCCAAAAGACTGCTTCACATGAAATGCCTGGTGTGTGCAAGATTGCAGAGTTAATATTCATGTTAACAAACGACAATGAAGACCTTTAAATGAGTGAAATTGGAAAAGAAAGTTCTGTTTTTTTCCCCCAAACAGTACACAAATAAGTCAAATTGTTCATTTGTGAGGCTGTTTTGTATTATTTATAATGCACATATCTCTTATATATAGATAAAAAACAAGTGTCCTCATATACTGACTACTAGCTATGGCCGGAAACTGCATCCATGAACCTATAGTAGACAGAAGCATCTATTTTTCTACCATATCTTTCATATTCTTTTCAGCCAATGCTAGTTGATATACTGCTTGTCCAAGAAGATAAGGGTCATCAAGCATCTGAAACATTGTAGCAGTTTTTGATATTTCTAATAGCTTTGTTCCTGAAAATGTGGCAATTTTGCACATAAATAGCAAAACATGTACTTTTCCTCATCTTATTTTGCATGCACAATGAAAATCCTGGTTGGTCAGCAATCCCAATTAAGGTCAGTTGCCAAGAGCTGAACAGAGACTTATCAAGGTTATGCTTCCATGGAGTTTTGCAGATTCAATCTGCCCTCTGGTGGCAAAAATATTTGCTATACCATTGACAGTGTTATGCCAGAGAGTCTTAAATTTGCAATGCAGTGACTCTGTGAAATGATCAAATGGATTAGTACGAACTCCTCCATTGGCTAAAGATAATGATATCTTTGATATAGTGTTCACAGCAAACAAACACGTCACTTTCAATAATTAGGCTTAGATCTACATATAAAATAAAACAATAATGGAAATGGGAGCTTGACAAAATAAAATCTTCCAACTGGAAATAAACCACAAAGCAATCAAATTTAAATCATAGTTTTCAGAGAGGAATATGTTTATGTCAGCCTTATGAAATAGACCAGAGAGGAAACATGACCAGATGAACTAATTCTACTTCACTGTAACTCAATATTAATGGAAACTTGCAAGTTTGAAGGTACAAATCAGCCACCACCATTTTTAATTGCCTGATCAATTAAGGCAGGTCCTTCCTTTCTCTGACCATTAAGCCACTGGGAATCTTCCATCTTTTGTCTGATCAGTTCTTAGGCAGCATCTCTTCCCCATTTCCCTCAAGGTCATTTTCATATATCATTACAAAGTGCACCAACTCTATCTAACTTCATCAGACAGAAACAGTTGGAGACAAGTGGTCCTTCAAATGATTTAGCACCATACCAGGAAGGTCTTTATAGGTGATAATCAGTGCCTTGAATTGCACCAGGAAACCAACTGGTGACCAGTGCAGCCTATGAAGCAATGATGACACATGACTGTATCGAGGTATGCTCATTTTGGACCAGCTGCAGGTTCTGGGTTTTCAAGAGCAAAACAGTGTATTGTCATAGTTAAAGCATGGACTACTAGGGCAAGAATCACTGAATGGCCTCCCTTTCTAGGAATGAGTACAACTTGCATATAAGATAGATCTCTGCAAAGGTCCGCCTGGACGTACCTGCTACGTGTTCTTTGAGCAATAACTATCAGCTTGGGAAAACCCTCACATTGCATGCTAATCTAAACTTCAGAAGGGGAAGTGCCATTCCAGCTCTGAAGTGAGTGGGGCAAACACCATAGCCACTTTTTTATTTTGTTTTGACACTTGATTTTGGCAGGATTGAGACAATTCTCCTTATCTAGACCTAGAAAACCCACAGATACTGTGTCAGGACATTGGCAGTATCATCTGGATGGTCCAGGGCTGAGATATATAACAAGATGTATAATAATATACCCACATGTTGATAACACTAGACCCTGAACCAACAGATGACTTCACTTAGAAGTTTAATGTCAATGTTAAATAGGAGGAAAATTGTGCCCTAATGCACCATCCACATTAGGGGCCATGGACATGATCTCTCCCTCATCAACAAAGACTGGAAGCAACCATGGAGAAAGAAGGAGAACCACTGCAATAATTATATTTAATCAATGCAATTAAATTGCATTAAATTAAATTACATTGCAAGTAATGTTATTTTCTGTGAATGATTTTGCCTTCAATCATGTGAAAAATGATAATTCTGGATCATGATACCCTGAGAATATATATCTTTGAATTAAAGCATGCTACTTTCTTATCTATTTTTTAGTTAAAATTATAGCATAAGTGCATTAAAACTGTATATATATATAAGAACCATATTACATACAATAATGTTTGTGTATAGCTTGAGAGAAAATCAGATGTTTTGTGTGATTTGTGTGTGCGTGTATGTGTAATAAGATGCAAAAGGATAAATGATATTGTTTCACTAAATATACAGCACTTAGTTTTCAAAAGCAACTTTTTTCAGTTCAAAGGAAAGTCAGCCTTATTCTATGGTTGTGTTTGCAAAAGTATCTTACAGATTTTGGGGGGACTGGAGCCCTTTTAAATCTGTAGATTCTAATTATTTAGTCTGTGAAAATGTACTGCATGAAATACTTGCATGAAATACCTAAAAGCATGAGATTTGGCCCAAGTTCCAATACATGCTAAGTGGAGAGCCAAATTTTAATTGCAAGTCAAATTGATTATTAACAGTGATTATCTAGCAGTTCAAACATACTATGAAAACATGAGTTTAATTTTGTACTGTTATTATATGTAACCATGAAAATTGCCATATAAATACCTAGTTAGTGGTTACATTTAGAATGTTGAATAAATTATTCTGTTATGTTGAGTGAAAAAAATGATGAATTCTATTGATGCATAGTGTTCTCAGATTCTCTTTCCATATCTGGTTTAGATTAGCCCGACTACACATAAAGGTAATGACTGAACCAAACTCACTCACATCCCTCCTAAGACCAGCTGGGAGTCTGAACCTACCACTTGCTAGCCAAAGCAAACCCTACATAATCCTTTGCCAACATACATTGTCACTGTTAGTTGATAGTATTGTATTTCAAATAATAAATTAATGTTATTTGAAAATCCTTCTCCAATTCCACCCACGTTTTTTCTCTCCTATGAAAATGGTTTAATTCTATCTACTATATTTTCAGGGTACTTTAGATAATCTTTAGAATTTGAGAGGTGGGGAGGAAGATAGTGTTTTGGACTGATGTAGCTTTGGATTATTTCCTGTGTACAACTTTCTATGACTCTGAAACTTCTTGGCTGTTCATGCTTTTTGAACAGAATAAAACCAAAAATAAGGGCATGCAAAATGATTTCATTCCACCTCTGTGGTTCCCATCAGTTACTGATATTCACAGAATCTGTTTTAGTTATCTGTGTGAAGCAGCCCAGCTGCTCTGCTCCTGTTAGATGCACTGTTAGATTCTTGAGAGGCTTGAGAGGCAGTTTACTTTTTGATTTGGGGATGTGCAATTTACTCAAAGCTACATCAAACAGAAGTGTCCTTTGATGTCCTGCATATATTGTAATTTTTCACACAATACCTTCCCTTAGAATTTAACTGAAGTGTGGGAATCCAAGGAGTTTACAAACATTTAATACTGCAGTATTATGATAATTGTATAATAAATAACAGTGTACTTAATACTGTGTAATTAAGAGAATACAACAACTTCATATTCCAACCATTAGGTTTTTTCTGTATCTTTCTCTTTTTTAGAGAGAAAAATGCAAAATATTTGGAAAGAATAAACAAAGCATAGCAGAGGACCCAGCCATGTGTCAGTAATGCATGCCAGGTCCACCCTCTCATTAACAATCATATCACAGATGAGGAATTGTTTATTATAAACCAACTTGGCATTCAAAAGCAACAGCTGATATCTGGGGTCCCTGAAGTTCTGCTGACTGAATACAGGAGCAGTCCACTCCCTGTCTCCTACAATATCTCCCCATGCCAATCACCTTAAATATTTTGGCCTGGCCCCCTCCAAACACAATCACCAGTGTCCCCATTTCCATCCATCTCAGAGAAGGAAAGCCAGGTTACAGTGGGGAAATCCACAGTAGAGAGAAGCCATTTCCTCCATCAAAAATCTGCAAGGGAAAAGATGTCCAGCAAGAAAAGAGGTTCCCAAAGCAAAAAGGCTGCAAACAGGAGAGAGGATAGAGATGTCTTCAGCAGAAAAAAAAACCCTGCACAGCACAAAATGTTGCAAAATCTGTGAGGTCTACATGCATGGTTGCAAAATCTGCAACAAGGGACATAGTGCAATTTGTCTTCCAACCCACTTTCCAGCCACAGATTCTCAACCACAAATCTACAAACATGACAATAAAACAAGTGGCAAATAGAAAACCCAGCAGAAGACACAACAGTAGGCAAAAGGCAGCAGGTCGAGAGGCAGCAACAGGGCAGTTTTTCCAGATGTGACAGGCAGCAGGTATGGCCAATGCAACCAGTGTGCCCAGCTTCGCAAAA
>JANHJO010006159.1:251797-263141 GCA_032468235.1 Pseudoxyrhopus heterurus | reverse complement strand
GACATGAAGCTCCTAATAAATAACTGGATTTCTTTTGAAGCTTGGCTTGAGGCTCATGATTTAATTAGGGCATCTGTCGGAACCCTGACACCTAGACGTAGTATATTCCAAACCACTTTAGGTGTAACTGACCATCCATTTTGACAGCTGGGTTTTACTTTATTTATACAATAACTCTGAAAATTAATTGTCTTGAGTCATGCTGGAGAGAGTTCAACTTAAAGCAAGAGTGAAGAGATCAGCGGAAAAGTCACTAGTGCAAAATCATAGATGATGTTGATAATTCTTATTATAAAATTCCCAAAGAGTGAATTTGATAGAGTAATTGGTTATATTCTATCCTGTCTGGCAGTGGATTAGATTCTCTAGGCTTGAAACTCATTCAGCTTCATGTGGGAAAAGAATTTCATATTGACTGAATCAATGTCAGCTAATAATGACAGTGACGATTATACAAATTTATATAGCCATCTATCTAACAAAAGTACCTCAGGGTTATAAACAAAATAAAAACACATTAGGGTAAAAGCAATCATATAAAACAATAAGCTGTGTTCAGACCCCAATAAAAATTGACATCTATGCATCAACCATCCTATGCCTGTTCTATCAACATCCTGGTCCCAGTGCCCAGGGGAAAAACTGTGTTCCTGAATCGTCAGGGCCTCTTGTATTTCGGGGGGCAGCTGTTCCATCAGGCAGCCAAAACACTACCAAGGCTCCAACAGGTGACACTGTTTTCACCAACAGGATATGAAGTAAGTTCACTCTGCCTAATCTAGTAGGATGGGCAGAAATCCTGTGGATAGGCAGTCCATCAAGTAACCTGCCCCAGGTCATGTAGGCATTTAAAGGTGACAACAAGCACTTTCAATTGCACCCAGAAGCTTAATGGCAGCTAGTTCAGCCCATTTGGCAGTGGTGTAACATAGATATACCATGGTGCACCTATTACTGCCTGTGCCACCATTACAGTTTCCAAATGCTCTTCAAGGGCAGTCCATGTGGAGGGCATTGCAATAATCCAATTGGGAGATGGCTAAGGGATGAGTGGTGCGAGCAGAGACCCTTGATCTAGTACACAAGATACATTCATACATATATGGTCTCCTGCTCTTTGAGCAGAAGCGCAGAATCCAGCAAAACCTCCAGACCATGCACCAGCTCTGATTGAGGGGTATTATCCCAGCCAGAGTTAAAGGTGTCAAATCACGGTGCACAGGTCTTGAATCCGGGCTGTCAGCTTTCCAGCTGACAAGCTCAGCATCCTGAACTGCTGTGCCAGCACACCCTCTTGGATAAATGTGTGTGTGTGTGTTTGTGCGCGCACACACACACACACACACACACAATTTATCCAAGTCTTGAGAAGATTACTATTTCCTATTTCAGCTCTAAAATGCTTGTAAAGTACATTATATTAGGATTTCTATAATAGAAATCTATATGTATATACAGGATGTCCATACAAGTTAATGAGTATGGCCTTAAATATAGCGATGTACAAACTGCCTTATATAGCTCATTCTGACTGGCAGCACTTCCAGAGTCTGAAAATATCACATATCAAGTCTGTTAACTCACTCACCTGCTTTTTGCAGTAACAATTCTCCCTGCCAAGACATTGTAAAGACAATATTTGTGTCATATAATTAACAAGACATCCTCTGTTCCAAGTGAAATGTTTCAAATTACTCCACAAACATAGCTGGAAACTAAGTTAAATGAGACACAGAGCAGTGCTTTTCACATTATTTCAAGAACATTTTAGCAGCAAGGCAAAGCATAAAACTGTTTCACCAATAAGCCGTAGCAAGAGACATGTAAAGTAATCTGTCTTTGTATCTGTTTTCTTTAGACCTTCAGGAGGATCAAAGACACGACTGTACGTGCCAGTTTATCTTTTTCCAAGATACTGATGTAAAAAGGACTACTAGCTCCTGCTGTTCCTCAGGAGTATAATCATGTACTCCAGTTTGTGTAAGTAAATTCTTAACTCACTGAAAGTCTTTTCTAGCATTACAGAGGAAATATTGCTTTTAAGCTCAGTTCTTTTTGCTATGGCTTCCAAATATAGGAATATAGGGGATCAAAGAAATAAACACAGTGGGAAAAGAAACAGAATTAGAAATGAAAAAGAAAACAGAACACAATTCAAAAAGGCAAAAGTGGAGTGTCAGCTTTGGAAGCCATATTTTACTCAGAAGCTTCCAAGCTGCCACATCTTAGTGGCTGGGAAATTGGGAGGGGGGCCTTCATGGAGAGGTGGAAGATTAGACATAACAACATTCTTCTTATAAAGTCAAGAACAAGTTACCCTGCACCTGAAAAGGAGTATCTGGAGGAATGTCTCCAGTTGGGATGATGTTTGATTGGACCATGTGATGAACTGGTGGGTGCAGGAGATGGGTTTTGAAATTTCAATTGGGAAGGAAAAACCCGGAATTCTCAGATTTGGGTTTTCACAGATGTGCCAGTATGACTTCCTTAATAAATTCTTACTTGGATGAACTTTGTTTCTGAGTGCTGAAAGAAATGGGGAGTTTCATTGGAACACTGGCATGGAGTTATATTGGTAAAGGGTTAGACTCAACCATGGTTAAGTGTAGACATAGGACACAGGAAGACATTTGGAGACTCCCAACATATATGTTATGCTGAGTTCAAACCCTTCCAGAAGTCAGAAAATAGAAGCCTATATACGTATTTGTGAGGGGGAAAAGAACTAACTCAAGGTAAGCTTGCATAATACCCTTCCTTCCAGTGACAGCTGTGTTTTGATGGATCAATATAAATTGGATGATGGGAATTATATTCCAAGACATTTGAAATGGCATTAGGTTGGGCAAAGCCATTCTGTAAAAAATCTTGAACCAATTGAAGATAAAATGAAGACATCTTGAATATTCTGGGGTTTTATATCTAAATGTCTTATTTCTCATATATTTATATACCTATCTATATCTCTTTATATATACACTATGTATTTATAAACTCAAGTAAATACCTTTACATTTGGTTGCATTAAAAGCTTGATTGCTGTTCTGAGAGAGAAGAATTCTATGATAATGAAACTGTGAAATGTCCAAAATATGAGGAATTTTGAAGTCAGTTAAAGATCTTGTGGGTGTGAAATTGTAGGCAATTACTTTTGATCCATCTGTCAGACGCTGGTGCTGAATTTATTCTAATTTGCTAAAGAAAATATTCTGAAGTATTTTAAAACACCAAGTGCCCTGATTAAAGCAAAATGTGTCTACAATATGCAAGGGTACAAAAAAGAAACCTAGTGCAATGAGACTTGTACAATGTCAAACGCCAGAGCAGCAAAGAAATTCTTTGAAATTCTTGCTTCTGCTAAGTTCAAAGTCTTCCAACAGCCAATAGAAATAACACACAAAGACATAAAAACAAGAGAACAAAAATGAAAAACCAGAAATTAATTACAAGGAATATTTAAACTACTTAGGAAAAAAACCCCACAAAAATATTTACATATAGCGCTGATGAATTTAAACCATTTTCTGGGTGTTACAAACCAAGGTTACATATTGTTCTTTTTTAATAAAATCTCAAAAAAATCATAGAATAAGTAGTGTGAGAAAGAAAAACACTACTTAACAGACAGAGAGAGATGAGCAAGGGATAATCAGTAAGCTTGTATCATCATAATTGCACAAGCAGCATTTACAACTTTAGATGCACAATATGTTGTAATGTTTCAAGAATACATATTTCATTTTTTATGACTCCCATCTATTCTCATTGATTCTGCCCATCTTACTGTCTCCTCAGCAAAAACTGATTGCCAAAAGACTAAATAATGCTCTAGATATCAACTAGAACAGAAAACAAATAATTTGCCTGTCTATATTCTCTCATCACAAAGTTCTTCTGATAGCTTCTTTTTGCATGGTCTCTACTAACAGCCCTACATAATGAGCAAGCAATCAGGAACGTGGTTTATTATTCCTGCATCAAGCAGCGCCAATTCCAACCTCTCACAAGTTAAGTCTTGCTCCTGGCCTGCAAAAGCATACCTTATTTTTCTGTAAGGGATTTTGATATACTGTATTTTCACTTTATACTTAATTCAGAGGCAGCACAAATAGATCTTTCCATACAATAAAGCCTTAAGGCCTCTGGGTCACACTTCCACTTGAAATAGCAACAATTTACCAAATTCTTGGTAATAGTAGTACAGAAGAAGGCAATGTACAACATCCAAACGTGGAACTCCTGTCATCTATCATATAAGTTACATTTGTTAAGGTAAGTGGGAATTCAACAAGTTCCAGAGAGCCACACTTGCCCATTAAACTACTTTGGGCAAAATATACAAAAAAAAAACCCGAAAAAAACTCACCGAAGTATTAACAAATTGTGAGGTATTTGCAATGGTTAAGTGATTCCATAAACCATTTGTATATTATTTATGTAGCGCTTCCCCCCAAAAAGGTGAGGAAACTGGGGTCCTCCAAAACTTTGTGAACTATTATTCCTAATAGATCTAAGCAGCATGTTCTATGATGAAGGAACCCAGGAGATTGATGCCACCTTATTAATTTGTAATCTTACTTCAATAATGTTACTTAAATAACTTCAATAATTTTATAGGCTTGGTAATGAATTACAAGTGGATGAACCTAACACTACACATTTACTCAAAACTACACATTTACTCAAAAGTTGGGTCAACAGGCTTGAAGTTCTCAAGAAAATGAACTAGTGAGGTGGTTAGATTGCCTATAACATTGAATAGATTCTCTTCTGATCTTTCAATAATATTGATGTTTTAAATTGTGGAATGTTATATGGATTGTTTTTATTGTATGCCACGCAGAGTCATGTTTTTCTATATAAATATGATTAAATAAATAATCGTTTTTAGTTCAGCTACTTGCTGTCTGTAGAGGAGTACAGAGCTGGCCTTCAAAAAGAATTCACAACCTTTATGTGAACATTAGCTAAGCTGTGATAGACAGGAGAAGGTGAAGAAATTACACAAGCTTGTCCAGAGAAAAAGGGAATCTAAGTCAGACTTTCAAGATTCTATGATTTAAAAAGTACCATTATAATTGTTCTAGTGGGGTCTGTTTCCTGACTAGGTCTATTTTGAAGGGCTGACATCTCTAATAAAACGGGGTTAGGGCTATATTATACAGTAATCATTTTCCATCTGATCTGTGAGAAGTAACTTTCTCACATTTTCAATAACCATCCTATTCACTAAAGATGTATAAAATAATTTGAATTGTAAATATTTTGAGCTCAAAACATGTTGAACGGAAAACAGTTGTTTCCGGGAGTGTTTCAAGATTGAAATAACCATTTGAAGTAATCAAAACAATTCAATGAAGCCCAAATTAATTGTTTAAAAAAGTGTTGCCAGCTTTAAAATTTGAAAACCTTTGCACATCCTTCTTAGCCTATTTGTAATTACTAATAATAGAACTTGTTTCTTATGTGCCAGATGTTATCTGGTTTATGTTTTATTATATACTTTCCCCCTCTTACCCTGAAGGAAGTAAACTAGGCACTTGACCAAAAATAGTTAAATCCACTCTAGTATTTCAGTTATAGGATTCTATTAAGCACCACCTTTCCACATTATCCATGATGTCTCACAAACCAATTCAAAATTTGTTCAGTACATATAAACATAGACACAAATAACATGCAATACATACATACAGTATTTTTGGTTATGATTGCTTCGTGTTCCCGTTCCTTCATCCGCCAAAACCTAGTCAGGATTAGGAGAATTCCCATTCTCCAGGTACAGCCATCCATATAGAAACAAATGGTATTTTTTTTTACATGAATAAGATTATCATAGATCATAAAGACTGAGAGAAAATAAGCAAATTTTAAGCATGCTGCATGCTAACAGTGTTATCACAAAAGATAATTAGGCCTGATTCCATTTATCCTCTTATTTGGGAAGTTATTTATTTCAGTATTTTCCTTTTAATGTGAGTTATACTAAATTAATGCAAAGCTATTATTTACATTTTGAGATCACTGTCTTTGCTGTACCAAGGCATATGGAAAATGTTATCCATTTATCTAATGTTGACTAACAAATCAAAACTTTCAGGATTTTTTTCCACCCTGACTAATGGAGATGGATGCTTAGCATTGCTCTTTCCTACTGTTTTGTGTCTCAGCCCCAGCATCTGTCTTTTTTGCCACTGGAAAAACAAAATTCATGAATAACATTGTTTTCAAAAAAAAAAAAAAAGCATAGCAGATCCTGTGTCCTGCAGATAATTCTTCTAGAAAGCAATAATTAGACTGCATAAAAATATCATTACAAATACTGAAAAATCTTGAATAACATTGAATATCTACTTCTGGCATTTAATATAAATACACCTTAAGCTGCAAATAGCCTGACTATGCATGTGACAATACATACACATATCAACATACATCTATCAGAGAAAATAAACAAATACCTTTAAAAGAAAATATCTGAATTAATATGGTTTCTGTATCTACAAGATTTTGCTATATTTTGGTATGAATTATATTTTCTCTTATTTGTATTTTTAATAGTACACCACTTTAGACCATTTTAGTTCCAAAGAAGATGAGACTAAACTGAATTATTAAAAAAAACTCAGAAAACAATAAAACTAATAAGATCCAAAATCCCATCCCCAAAACGTATCAAGATTTGTGAGCTTTTGATACCAGGAGGAAAAAAAATGCTTTAGAAGTATGTTTTAATTCAAGCTATGTTTAAAAAACAATGGTAATTACAATGAAAAGAATGATTAGGACTGCATGTACATGTCTGCATACTTGCTTACACTAAGCCTTATTGAATTCAATAAAGCTTACTTCTGAGTAGAAATTTACCCTGTTAGATACTCTAGGCACAAAAAATAGCCATACCGTCCATTGTCTTTTCAAAAGTTTGCCAATTATACAAACTGCAAAACACCCACCCATGCATTTCAACTACTGATGGGCAAAGTCTTGAAAAATATCCATAAAACTTACCAAGACAACATGGTTTCATCCATGAGGAATGGTTAATTTGAGACATAAGGGCTTTTCTTTCTGCCTTCCATGCTACAGTAGGGGTCTCCATCTGGTTGTATGCCATGCATCTAAAGAACATTGCTTTCTTTTCCTGGGAAGGCATCTTTCTTGTCTTTTTCTTTTCAATTACAAAATATTCCTTTGCTTGCCCTTATTAGGCTGCCAGTCACTTGTTGCAGCTGTAACAGGGAAAGTCAGGAACTGCCTTCTTTTCAGCTGGCCGACACAAATAATTTTTTTCTCTACCTCCTTTCATTAGCATTTCATTCAGGCAGCACAAATGAATTCATTCATTTCTATTTTTTTTTTTTTTTTGGTCCTCAGAAACTCACAGGATGAATGAGGGTTATCTAGGAAGATAAGGCCTGGGCCTGAGAATTTCATTTAACCTGATTGCTTACAATCTGTGCCTCTAAATGCAAGGCCTTCAATGCTGCATATCAATTTTGGCTGCTTCCTCTCTCCTATTCCATCCCTTCTTCTTGTCTGCCAGCGGAAGATTGTACATTCAGCCATCAAGAATACCGATCAGGGTGAAAACTGTAAGACTCTTTCATGCCTAGATCTGACATATTTAAGTAGAGGATCTTCTTTGCTGTTAGGAGCTTCGTTAGGGCTCTGTTAGAGAAAAATCTAGCCCCAAAATGTCTGTCATGCTTTGTAGCACTACAGCCTCTTGGCCAAAAAGATTGATCTACACAGATGACACAGTCTCTCAGAAACTTTTGCATCATCTCAGGTTAATGAATAGGGGAGCTGCCCAGGGCAATATTGATGTGTCTGTAAAGGCACAGCAGATCTGCTGATGTCTTTGTGAGACTGGCAAGATCAGAAGCAAAAAGTCCAAGACTAGACAGGACCATTATCAAAGCATAAGGCAAGCAGCAAGAAGTCTATTATCACACACAGCTGAGAGAAAGAGATGTACAATTTAAACCATGACATAAATAGAGGACTTGATTCCAGAGTAGCTGACTTTTGTAAAAGAGACAGCATAAATAATAAAAGCAATGTATTTATCAGAGATTTGTCCTTGATGTTGTTACCTCTTGACTGCTGGCTGAGTTTTTAGAAAATTTATTTCTTTGCCTTGGGTAAAGTTCTAACAGACATTTGATTTCATTGCCATATGAGAAAAGTACAAGAACATTTGTTGAGAACTAGAAGAGCACCCAACCATCAATAGCCACCCTTGGAGAATGAGCACAAATTTGGAGATACTCAGATATTATGATGGAATACCACCAGGAAAGAACTGAGTAGATCAACAGTGAAAGCTGCACAGAATCCAGGAGATTAGGGTCAAATCCTAGCAAAATCTTGTTTTCACAGAGAATGACACAATTTTCTAGGCTGACTTTTTAAAAATAGCTATGTCACAACGCTTGCATTTCAGGAAGATATATAAAGAAAAGGAAGGTTTTAACAAGATTTTTAGTTTTATGAATATATGTATCATTGTTCACCATCATTTTAGCCATTGTCTGTCACTGCAGGATGAAGGCCTCTTCCCCATGTTTCCAATCCATACGGTCCTGAGCTTTCTTTTGCCAATTGGGACACAATGCTTGCTGATGTTGTCGATCCATCTTGTTTTAGGTCTCTTTTGTGGATGCTGTTCGTCAAGTGGAATCCATTCTATGACTGCCTTGGTTTATCTGCCACCAACTCTTCTTGCTACATGACCAGCCCATTTCCATTTCCATTCTTTTACTCTCTTGATTGTATCATATACTTTCATTTGTTCTCTAATCCATGTACAGGTCTTTCTATCTTGTCTTGTAATGCCAAGCATGTAACTTTCCATAGCTCTTTGTGCCACTCGTTCAGTTTCCTTTATTGTATCACCTTCCATTGAGATCCATTGGCCAAGTGTTCTGCTGATTAATTGTTCTAACGATCAGGAAATTTCTCCTTACTTCTAGGTTGCTTCTCTCTTTGATTAGTTTCTATCCATTGCTTCTTGTCCTGCCTTCAGATGCTTTGGAGAATAGGTTGATACAATCTTCTTGGCCTACTACGTCTAGCTATTTTCCATATATACTGTATATTTTTTTCCATTGGTGAATTTATTAAACACAACCTGGCTCTTTTTCAGATTTATTTTTAAGCCAAATGGTTCTCCTGCTTTGTGCAGCTCTTGTATGTGTTTTTTCTGGGTCTTATGAGAAGAAAACAACATCATCTGCATATCTTAAGTGATTTAAATAGGCACCGTTGATTTTTATTCCATCTTTTGCCCAGACTAGTTTGTGAAATATTTCAAGGCAGGCTGAGAAAAGGATTGGTGATATTGTATCGCCTTGTCATACACCTCATTCTATGTTGATTTCCACTTTTCAAATACACACACACACACACACTTTCAAGGTTCCTAGTTCTTAAGACTGCCAAAAAATACATGAAATGTGAAGCAATGCCTACGGTAGTAAAAGCCAAATATACAAGAAGAAGGAAAAATAATTTCAAGACTCAGGAAATCAGGCTTTAGCACTTTAGTACTTTAGCAGGTTGCAGAATTTAACACAAAATTCCCATCAAACATGTGTATGCATGTCTTTTCTTAATTTAAATACTGAATTCTAATGAAGGGGAAAATGTAGATCATGGTGAATCTGTAAAAGATATAATTATCCTTCAGGACAGGCAGTGTTTCTATCCAAGAGTAGTAAAGACAACACAGTTAGACACAGACTTCCCAAATTTAGGTAGTCTATGTCGGGCACAAATAACCAGGAACAGGAGTTTAGTTCAAAGCACTTCAAGTTTATTACATGCTACCTATACACAAGATCTCCGAATGGTCAAGGAAAATTAGCACTAGATAAGAGTCAACAGAATTCACAAGAAGTTGGACTCTCTAGTGGGACTATAGCGACTCCAAACTGATGTATTTGACCCAGGCTCTGCATAGTCATGTCCTACAGTCTAGTTAATGGCAAAGCAAACTGAGGGAGAGTGATTTGGAAGCTCTAAACTGGAGAGCAAAAGCACAGTACTACTTCACAAAAATAATACAAATCATCAAAACATTATTTAGCTCTAATACATATTTACATACACATCATGAGATATGCTGAAATAGCTTATCCCTTCTTAATTTTTCTTTGTTTTGTTTTGTTTTCCAGTTTTATGTTTACTCTGGATACTTAATTCTGCAGTACAGTATTAGTATCAATGATGAGTGAGAAAACAAAATCAATGTTACTGTAATATTTTGGGTTATATCTCTGAACACGAAGGCTCTTGTTGAGCAATATTCATGCCTGGGAAGGTTTTAAGATGCAAACATTTGCAACCTGTTAAAAAATCTTTGCCTAAATATAAATAATTAAGCAAACTGCAATCTTCTAGAAGTCTAACAAGCTATTGGCCATATAGAGTGTTTTTACAAAGAGATGCGCCTAACTAAACATTAATGATTATGCTCTTAGACTGTTTGTACAAAAAAAAGATAATTCCTTTTAGTCTTATAGTTCTCCATAATACATGGGAGAAAAATAAATCAAGTCAGCATTCATTGTCAGAAAAGATAATGTACCTGAAATAGTTATCATTAATTTGTTTTTTTCCAAAGCTCTTGAATTTAACACCAGTCATTTAAGTGTCTATAAATGTTCTCTTTCTAATTTGCTCACAGCAGCTTATAAAAAAGATGTGTCTCAAATAAAAAAGTAAAATTAATGCTAGAAGCCATGGGTATATTTAGGTCTGAAAAGGATCACTTTTTCTTATATAATGAGACAAATCTTTTATAGATGACGTATACTTAGGCATCATAGCACTCAGAAAATCATTTTCATATGTTATAACAGAGAAATTCATAGTTTCCAGTCATGGCTAACTAGAAGTTATATGTATAAACGGCTGGGCTACTGTTCCAAATTTTATCCCTTGCTTCATACATACAATGCAAGCCAATATAGAATGTTTTTTTAATGATGTTATGTCTGATACACTTATTAAAATTGGATTCATATGGTGACCAGGAACAAAATAAAAGCTTCCCAAGGAATACAAATATATATGAGGGAAGAAGCTCATATACAAAAGTTTGGAAGATGAACACTCTTCCATCACTACTTCTACCACCCCAAGTATTTGTTAGAAGCAAAATTTAGGAAGGTTCAAGCGGTCCCTCTCAGGTTGGTTCACAATTGTTCTAAAAGTGACAGGCGCTCCAGTATTTCTCAATCCTGGCAACCAGTCAACTGATAAAGAGTTCACAATGAGGCAAGCAAAGATGGGAGTTGTTCCTAAACACAAACTCTTTCTCTCTCTCCCAACCCCC
>JANHJO010006159.1:139682-152608 GCA_032468235.1 Pseudoxyrhopus heterurus | reverse complement strand
TTTGAAACGGAGATGAGCACCGCCCCCTAGAGTCGGAAATGACTAGCACAGATGTGCGAGGGGAACCTTTACCTTTAAGGCAGCTTGGCAAAGCCAGCAGCTGCCTCACACAGGCTGGGTGCAACTGTCAGCATCTGGAGAAAAAGGCAAGTTTGTTCCAAAAAATCTTATGGAACATAGAGAAGTGGCACAACTGGGGCTTTATGGAATGGTGCTAGCATGGAGGGCCAAGATGTGGAGCCTGACGTGGCATTTCATTAATGGCAGTGGCAAGTCAATGGATGAAGATGAGGCCTGGGAGTGGTGGCAGTTGGTTGAAACACATGAGAAGGTATTCCCAGTCCACAAAAATTGGTGATGAATCTGAACAAAGACTTTCTTTGAGTAGGAGCTGTGATCCCGGGAAGACCAAAATTGCAGTGTTATGTATGGGAAAGTGCCACTCCATTCAAAACCAAGCACTAGAACACTCATGTACCAGTAGCCATTCAGTTTTGTCACAGTATATCCCCATGCTCTACTCAATCCAATTTTATTACACATTAATCAAATACAAAGAACATTTCAACCCAGGAGCATTCTGACTTTAGCTTAAATGAACCAGATAAAAATTCAAAGAATGGGTTGTGTCTTTATGTAAATATATTGTCCAGAATAGGAAGTGATGCATGCTGTTCCAGATGCAGCCCAACTCTATTTTGTACATCTCTATATGAAACTACATTGAGCATATTGTTTGAATACAACACATTAGTTTATATTTATTTACTAGATTTATATAGCATATGTTTCACACGGACAGCTAACATAATAAACCATACAATAATAAGATTCAATAAACACATTTATGGCTTAGCATATTTTATAAACCCAGGAAATTCATATATTATGCTAAAGATTGATTTCCTTAAATATGGCAAAGGATGTATTTTTTCATTAAAATCTCAAAATAGGATTGTTTTTCATCTTTTGGTTGCCTTCCACATGCATTATTGTGGTCACAGAGATCTGGAAGTTTCCTGGTTGCCATATAACATCTGTGGGAGTGGCATGCATGCATTTTGGGCAAGGTTTGGTTTAAATCTTGCAGCAACTGAAAGTAACAACTTTTATCCCTAGAAGAAAAAGTGAATGGAAAAGAGAAATCCAAACTGTCCTAAGAAGATACAAGTCATGTGAGAAAAGGTAATTCAATTAATTATAAACAGCATCATTTTCTACAAATTCATTTAGAAAATAGGACACCAGCATGGAGCCATACAAAATACAGGTTTCCGTTCCTTTATGACAATTGATATTATGTGACTTGCCATTTTTGTCCAAGGATCACTTTAGGGAAAAAAAAAAAGGTGTTGTGCAATTTATGCATAATCAATTTGCACCAACAGTTTGGAAATATGCCAAGCCTGCCAAAATTCCTTCCACACTTTCCTGTCAAATCTCTTTCTACCCTCACTCCTGCGTTTATCATTTGGCTGTGTGGTTCTAGTCTTGCAAAATATTCTGTTTCCCACTTACTTCCACAGCTGAAATAGTTAAGATAATCCTCGATGTATGACCACAATTGGGACCAGATCTTCTGCTACTAAGCAAGGCCGTTGTTAAATGAGTCACACCCAATCATTTTGCCACAGTTGTTAAAACAAATCACTCAGTTTTTAAGTGAATCTGGCTTCCTGCATTGACTAGGCTTGTTAGAAGCCAGTTGGGAATAACAACGACTCCAGGATCCTACAACCATTGCAAATACAGTACATGGCTGGTTGCCAAGTGCCTGAATTTTGATTTTGTGGCTATGGTGATGCTGCAATGGTCATAATTGCCAGGACTGGTGTGGTCGTAAGAGGGCTTTTTCAGTCTATTGTAACTTCGAACAATTGCTAAACATATGGTTATAAGTCAACATACCTGTACAACTATTACTGTGGGGTCAAAACTCCCTTACCCAAAATGAAAAGGATGAGGACCTAACACCAGAAACTAATTTGGACATATGGTACTATTATCATGCAGAGGTTGGTGAAAGGTCATCAACATTAGAATGGATGAAGATAAAATTGGTTGCTTTGGCTGCCATAGAACTGTATTTATTAGAAACCCAGATGAAAAAAATGCTTTTCCTTTTCATAAAACCAGAGACAAGAGGACGTGTTTGAATAATGTAGTACTTAAGAATAAGGCTGTAAAAAAATATGTACACCTAAAGACATTTGGCTGAAAAAACTTAACACCATATCCAGCAACTCCCCTTTTCTACTGGCTCAGCCTCTTACATTACACGAATTCTGTCCATGCGGGGTTTTGGGGGAGCAACTATATATTCCTAGATATAGGATTCGTTTTCCGTGTAAGCCTACGGTTCCGAGACCCTCTGCCCCGCTTCCTTACTTAGATGAATCCCTGGCTTGGAAGAAGATAACACGGCTACTTGTGGCTAAAGGCAGGGAAAGGTGAAGCAACGCGGGGCGGTTTCAGAACCGGGAAGTGTCATTCTCAGGAAGGGAAGCGACTTTTCAAGAGGAAGGGAAACGGGCCCGGCCAGCCCGAAGAAGGATGCTTAACGGCGGTGACGGTGCCGCCGAGGGAGCCTCCTTCCCGTCCACAGCGACCGCCTGGGTTTCCTATCCAGGCAGGGCCTCCCAATCCCTGGCTCCGCCTGCACCACATGACCGCTCCGTTGCCTGCAAACTTTCTTCTGCTTGTCCCGGGGCGGCCGCGACCGAGGCTGGAAAATGGCGGCTTAGCAGCGTCGCCGCCGCCGCGTCAGTCCCCGCCTCTCCTCCCCGGCTTTCCCCGACGGCTGGCGGGCTCGGGCTCCCCTCAGCTATGACGCGTTGGATACCCACCAAGCGCGAGGAGAAATACGGCGTGGGTGAGCGCTTTCCCTTTCCCCTCTCCCGCCTGCCCGCCGCGGGGATCCCTCGCTCGTAGTGCGGCTCCCGGCGAACTTCCTCAGAAGTTGAGGCTGCGCGGCTGCGGAGCGGGTCTCGCAGCCAAACCGAAATCCTCCCCGCCCCTGACGAGCAAGTGACTCGTCCTTTATCCCTTTCCTACCCGACGCCTCACTGAGGCGCTTTTGGGGAAGGGTCGAGGCTGGCGAGAGAAAGCGGCTTCATCCCTTCTCTCAAAAGGCCCGCGCTGNNNNGGAGGGGGATTGAGGAGCTCTTGTTTCGCTTTACTTCACATTTCCTCTGGCGAGAGAGGCTCCTGTTTCCTACCTCCTTTCTTTCCGAGTCTTTCTAGCGTCGTTTGGAGTTATCTCTTCTTTGATATCTTAATCCTTTAATTATTTTCCCCTTTTGTTGCTTTTCATTTACACGCCCCCATGTCTTCCACGAGTATTTTTTTTTTTGTTAGGGAAGCGAGGTCCAACTGAACTGCACTTTTCTAACCTGCAGAACAGGACTCAAGTTTCTCCCAACACCCTCTTTCCTCATTACCTGCTGAATTCTCCTGGAAGTGGGAAAAAAAATTGTGTCCATTGTTTTTAAATCTTCCTTGCTCAGACTTATTTTGATATAGAACAGACACGTAGGAATGAATCCCTGTTGGATTTTGCTTCTTTTCTGAAAATCTGGCTAGTGGTTGGTGCCATAAGCTGAATATGGAGTCAGAAGTTTTTAAAAAAATATTCTCTGCAAATTTCCTGATGGGGGAATTATAATTGAGTCCCATTGCAGGACACACTAGTATCTTGCACTGTACGAACTCAGCCTGTCTTTTTAGTGTTCAATGTTGTCTTGAGGAGCCTGTAATTATATTGTCTTGAGGATAGGTATGCAGAAATAAACATTCATTAGTATTGAGATTCTTACTAAATTAGTGAAACCTTAGTTGATTTATTGCATGATTTAACTAATGGGAGAAATAAATCTGAATGAAATGGATTTCTTTATTAAGATGACGGTTACATCAGAAATTACCTCAGAAGTACCATTCTCAGCTATGTGTGAAAAAAGAAGGAATGTTTCATCGAAGAAAGGACTTACCAGATGCAGAGTTTTAAATCTGGCGGTGCAACAATACATTATTATTCCCATAGGTGTGTGCACAGATCATACTAAGCCATAGTTTGTTGAATAATCCAAAATTAGCTAGATTTACAATCCTGATTTATGTCAGGTTTCAAAATACTGTTATTATTGTAGTCTGCATAGCAAAGTAGCGAGCAATATTTAGGTTGACATGTATTTTCAATTTGTGCAGTTAATAAATGTGTTGCATCCAGAATATTGGATAATTTATTAAATCACAGTTAAGTTCACAAAGAATAAGTATACCTTGAGAGCATAGGTTGTAGTTTTCTAGATGTGAGAGTGCCACATTTTTTTTAGTATTTTTCACTATTGCTATACTTACTTGCCAACATTTGAATAAATGCACATTGTGCCTATCCCTGTGATAAATGCACATTGTGCCTATCCAATAAAGAAGCTATTCTTGGTTTCTGATGCTTTTTCCAAACGAAGTAGAAAAAAATAATAGCAGTAGGATGTTGTGGATGAAGAAAGAGAAGTGCAAAATTGTTTATTCTTCTACTCTCACAAAACATATTGCACTTACTCAGGCTTTTTTTCTCCCCCCTTCTCTTTCTGCCATATGTTTGCTTTATTTGTGTGGATTTTGAATGGACCCATGGTAGGAAAGAAATAAAGCTGTTGTATCCTATTAATAGCTTCAAAATCTGATGTTTAGTGCTTGTTTTTAGCAATATGCATTATCTGTATAGTATCTAACTTCACTCATATTAGGACTATTGGAAAAAAATGAAATTATGAACATGAAATTATGCAATAGTATTCAGTATTTACATTAGTAAAAATAGCAGATAATGCTAAATAAACTTTCATGGTGCATCATTTGTGGTTTTGTTTCATGTAATACCTGTCTTGTGCAAGAAAAAAAACTATTTTCTGTTTATTGATTTTCTCTAACCTGGTTCATCAAGTTAAGCTATTATTAGTGCTGTGAGATCTGGACTGCAAACTACTCTAATAGAGAACTTAACTCCCCTCCCCCTGAAAATTCTAACTCTGCTGCTGTCTAATGATTCTGAGCACAGATCTGATAACCCTAATAATAATTTTGCTTATAGTAATTGACTTAAAATATTGTGTCATGTTATAATTAAAGTATTATTTATGCAATCACATGTTTTGTAAATCAACTATAGTTCATTTAATAAATTATCATTAAGCAAACCAAAGAGTGAATGGGCCCACATGCTATGATAACCCACATTATATGGAATAAGCCACACTTGAAAAATGTATTCTTTGTTTAGATAAAACAAATTACATTATCATACTATATGATAGGTGAAACTACACTGAATGGTTCATATACACCAGGAATCATACTTTAATTATCCAACTGCATGAGCAGGGGCCTCTGAAAAATGTATGCATCTTGGTATCAAAGTGCAAGTGCTGCCTTTTAAGTACTTTCATAGCTTATCACCCATATTTTAATCTATTTTTTCCTTGAACCCATGTGTCCATGTGAGTACCTTTACTATATTCTATTGTGTGAACCCAAAATATTGAGTTGAATAAATGATCTTCAGTTCATCATTCTCTGATCAGAAGTAATGAATCACAAATACAGGCAATCCTCAGTTTAGGGTTATTCATTCAATGAGCATTTGAATGTATGGTAGCATTGAACAAAGGGTCTAGTCCCCAGAGTTATGGCCATCGTAGCCATATGATCAAAATTCACCTTAGGGGAGCTTCAACTCCTTACCACCCACCTATCTCCCCCATCTATGCCCTTTGGTCCCCTGCCATCCTAGCTCTACTTTGTCATCTTATTGCTCCTGCTGTTGTTCAAGCATGCCAGCCGCTGCCCATGCAGGTGCTGGCCACACACTTTCTTCCCCAGGTCATGCATGCAGTTTCCTCACGTGGAAGATGAGCCTCATGTGGCCAGGATCTGCCTTGTAAAGACTGGGCACACCTCAGTCAGCAGCAGGAGGAACAAAATGGAGGTCAAATTGAGTGCAGGGTGTAGAGAGCAACTGGGCTGGGATGGCTGTGGCTTTGGCTGTACTCTTGTGACTGGATTTCATGCTGCAAAGGGCTTCATTCTAAGTTGTGGCTCAAGGGCTTCTCGCAACCTCTGAGCTGTGGTGTACCAAGAAGCCCCTTTACTTCACACTGCTGGGCTGGACTGAGACTGGTGCTGCAGTTTAGGGGCATTTTGCAGAGCAGCAGAAGGCCAGCAAGCCCCTATGCCACCGTGTGGCAAACACTTTCAGCTGTGCTCTGGAGCTGCTTGCTGTCCCACAAGGCAGGATGCAGGGTTGTCCCAAGGGCAGAGATGGGGGAATAGATGGGGGGAGGGGGAAGAATTGAAGAGAAAGTAGTCCCTTACCTTACCAAGGCTCATGGCTGGGAGAGACAGAGCCCCAAATGGCTTGGTTTGAACTGGGTCTCGGCTAATGACTGGTGGAATTTAGTTAATACCAGTGTTGGAATTGTTATTAAGCAATGCAGTCGTGATGTCTTGCTTTACAATTCCATTATTTAGAGATGGTAATTCAAGTGCTAATTGTGATAAGTCGAAGACTACCTATAGTTCAAGTGATGGAGACATTCATCTGTTTGTAATGTAGTACTGTTATAAGGCAATAAGATACCCTGATGATCTGTGAACAGGGGCTGGTTCTCCAAATAATGTCATTAAAGAACTCCTGTTTCTGATTTATCTTGGTAGGTTCCCCCTATTATCTTCTTGGTTGTAAATGATTAAGGGATACTAGTAACATAGGCTTCATTTCATATGTTCTAACTGCTGGTAATTGCTAGATCTGAGCCTTGATTATCCAATTTAAATTCAGTATTTCTGAGGTTCAAGAAGTCTGTTACTGCTTTCACTTGATTAAATAAAGAATTAATTATATACTGACTGTTTTCTGATTATTGACAGAAAATTTTATTTACTTGTACATATACTACCTATCTATCTAGAATTCATTTTGAAGCAGTATTTTTAGAAAATATTCTGCCATCTTTAGAGTATCTGAGAATTCTTCATCAGGCAAAACTAAGGGTCCACATTTTGTGAGCCAATAGACCCATGAGCAAGCACATTGTGGCTAATCATACACATTGATTACCCTGGTAACTGTAATTAATTATAAAATATCTACTTATCAGTTTACTTTTGTCATTTTTTCTTGGGAATATAAGTACACTTCCAAACAAGATTTTGATTCTAACTATCTTTCAGTTTTGTAAAATGCAGTTGAAATTGTATTGTGATTGGTATTTTGAGTTAAACATAAGCTGTCACCTTATTGAGTTTATGAATGATACTAAACTACTCAATATTGCAAAAATCAAAGGCTTATGAGGAGTTGTAGAAAGATCTTTTTAAGCTGGGAGAAAGATCAAAGGACAAATATGGTCCAATTTAAATAAATGCAACATTAGGCATACAATGTTGCCTAATGCCTAATGCCAATACATTAGATACAAATGAACACTGATGGGGCTGAGCTGTCTAACAAACCAGTAGAAAGATCTTGGGGAATAGTGGACAGTGAAGATGTAAACTGGGGGGCATGGCAGTTGTGAAAAGGGCAAATTTAATTCTAGGGGATATTAGGAAAATGGTTGATATAAAATGTCATCTTTGTAATATAAATAGTTCTTTTTCCTACATTTGAAAAATATAAATAGACTTGGAAAAAACACAGAACAAGGCAATAAAAATAGTCAGAGGGCTCAGCCTTTTTTCTTCCATAAGAAAAGGACATTTGAGATTCTTGCTTGGAAAAATAGGTGATTGAGGGGATATATCACTGAGGTGCATAAAATCATTTGTGTTGTGAAGAAAAAAGTTGGGTGAAATTTTCTATCATCCATTAAAACACTAAGACAAGGGTTCACCTGAAAATAGAAGGACATTTAGAATAAATATAAAAAAGTACTTTGTTACACACAGAACATAATTAATCTGGATGGGGACGAACAGGCTCAGACTCAACCCTGACAAGACGAGTGGCTTTGGGTTCCATCCTCCCGGGGCCCAGTTGAGTATCGCTGATTCTGAGTGGGGAGACATTGACCCCCTCAGAACGGGTGTGCAACTTGGGTGTCCTACTGGATCCATGGCTGAAATTGGAACACCATTTGACAGCTGTGGCCAGGGGGACCTTTGCACAGGTTCACCTAGTGCATCAGTTGCGCCCCTTTCTGGACCAGGAGGCACTTCTCACAGTCACTCATGCACTCATCACCTCGAGGTTAGATTACTGTAATGCGCTCTATATGGGGCTGCCCTTGAAAAACATTCGGAAGCTTCAACTGGTCCAGAATGCAGCCACGCGAGTAATTTTGGGTATACCTCGGTACACCCATGTAACACCACTCTTGCGCAAGCTGCACTGGCTCCCAGTCAGCTTCCGGGTGCAATTCAAGTTGCTGGTTATGATCTTTAAAGCCCTATATGGCTTAGGACTGGGTTATTTTCGAGACCGCCTTCTACCACCGTATCCCTCCCAACGCCCCATTAGATCCCACTGAGTTGGTCTTCTACAGGTCCTATCAGCCAAACAATGTTGGCTGGTGGGCCCACGGGGGAGAGCCTTCTCTGTAGCTGCACCGACCCTCTGGAACCAGCTGCCCCCTGGGATTCGGATCATTCCCGACCTGTTGACCTTCTGCCGAGCTGTCAAGACCTGGCTGTGCCAACAGGCTTGGGGCTAAGGATTCTACCCTTTTAAGGGTTTTTTATTTTTTAAAAATGTTTTTAATGTTTTAATATTGTCATTTGAGTATATTCTGATATTGATATTAATTGTTTTTACTCTTTTTTATGAACCAATATGTTGTAAGTTGCCCAGAGTCCCTCAGGAATGGGGCGGCCTATAAGTAACATAAATAAATAAATAAATTTAGTGTGCAACCAGTGGCTAAGCTTCTTATGCATATTTATTTTCATCATGTTCCATCTCTGCAGATAAATTTTTAAAAATATATCTTCTCCTAGTGAGCAGCACTCAAGAGATACATTTTTTTGAAAGGAAAAATATTATTTCTTGCCTGGCTTCTAGATATTCTAAAAAGCTACACTTTGTGCAGATCATGGGACAATTACTTTTGCAAGTTATGGGGTAGTGATACCACAGAGTAGCTCCCACTAGGCATAGTAAGTGACCAGAATAATTTCAGTTTTATATGCTCTTGTGCCTTTAAAACATGTGTGAAATTATATTTTTCCTTATTCTTTGCTCCAGTCAATAATCACTGCAATGTTTTAATCCTCTCTTTTCTATTTTGCAATAATCAATCAAAGCTCATCAAACATTTTATCAGAGTATTTCTTATAACTTCCATCTAAAGTGAGAATAACTACCTTACGCTTGTCACTGACTTAAGAAGATACAGATCACTTGGCTAAGAATCTCACTAAACCACTTGTTTGCAATGCAAATACCGGGTGGGGATAATCAAAGTAGTTGTGTTGAATCTTTTGAAGGATAAGGCTGCTTTAACACTCCTGGCAGAGATGTTTGAGTCACTCGGCCAAATTCACTTTCTCAATGCTTTGGGTAGCCTTAATACCCATAACACCCTTAATACCCTCTCAACCAGGTGAAAGCAAGGTTGATGTAATGATTTAAGATAGAAGGCTAGGAACCAGGAGAATCTGAGACCTAGTCCAACCTTAAGGCAGCTGGGTGACCACTCATTTTGTCTCAGCGTTTGAAAAAGGCAAAAGAAAACCAGTTCCAAAATCTTGCCAGGAGGCAATAATGATTTGAAACTTCACAGATGCAAAAAAGGTATTATAACATTTAGTTGTTTCAAAATATTCAGAATGGATGTTTATATATGTAAGTTATGTGTATTAAATGAGCATTCAGTTTTAATTTTACAAAATATTTATTTGTGTGAGCCCTTTCTCCAAGAGTTCAGGATAACGTACTGTTGGAAGTTAAAACCCAACCCTCCCCCTAGAGAAGTGAAATATTGGGATACACTGGAAGTAGAAACTCAGGCAGAAGCTCAGCCCTCATCTCTGTTAATGGGCCATTAAAGGCCTGAGTCAGTCTATTCTCCAGTCTATTCTACATAACAAAGATCTACCTTCTTCAGGATATCTTCATAATAGGAATTGCCCAAAGCCCCTTCCTTGCACCACCCATCAACTTTTCAAGCAAACTTAGCTACACAGCCTACAAAATTAGCTAAGACCTCCTGCCCCCTGGGACTCTGACAGCCAATGGGATACATTTCTTGTACAGGAAACAGGAAGGCAGGACCTCAGAGGTTATAAAACCAAGGGACTCTCAGCACCTCCTCCCTTTTTCTGCCCAGAAACCCAAGCCACCATTAAACCATCTTTCCAAGCAGTTACCATGTTTCCAGTGTCTGTCTTTCCCACTTGGAACTGAACCTAGGACATTTCTTCCAACAGTACATGAAGATTTTTCTTTCATTTTATCTCCACAACAACCTATGATGTAAGTTTGGCTTAGAGTGAGTGAGTGGGCCAAATTCCTCCTGGGAATTTCCATGGCAGAGAGTAGATCTGAATCTAGATCTCAGTCATAATCCACTGCTACACTATGTTGGCTCTTATAATTCCAAATTTGGAGGGTGAATAATTTAAACCTGTACAGGACATTTTCTCACAACTTTTCCATTAACAGAAACCTACAAGATGGTGCCACCAATCAAGCTCTTTTGACATTGTAAACTGGTGAATTGCAGAATGGTTAGGTCTTCTACAGGCTTGCTCAGAAGCCCAACAGCTGGAAACAAGGAATTGAATAGTCTTTCCTTCTAGAAGAATAGTATAACAATATCTGGATTATTTCCCTTCTTCTTTCCTGTACTTTTGCCCGTGTTTCTATTCCTCAGCTCCTTGTAGCTTGCTGGTATGAATCCATCTAAGCTCTGTTTTTATTTACTTGCTATGCCAGCATTACAAATGGGTATATTACTTCTCATTTTGTGATACTGACCTCCTCTCCCCTGTAAAGAGCCCAAATTTATCATTATTCTACTTCAGGAGAAAAAAAAGATTGTCTCAGTTCCATGAGTTCTGTTCTTGAGCTGCTGCAAAGGTCAGTTCAGCCTGGTTAGCATTACTTTCTACTTCTCCTTTGCTGTGATGAATGCAAATACCACTTGGAAACTTGAAGATGAAAACTCACCCCCTTGTTTTTTTTCTTCTGGATTTACATAGCCATACTTATGTTTAATCAGAGGCCAAATAACAAGACAAGGCTTATAAAAGTCTTAAAATCTTCCTTGTTCTTTAAAATCTCTGACCTGGATACAATACAGTGCTTAAACTAAAACAGTTCTGTAGTAAGTTCATTTCTACTGTATTTTTCCCACCGTGGTGTTTAAAGGCAACCGATAAAGGTTTCCCCTGTCCAGTCCTTTCTGATTCTAGGGGGCAGTACTCATCTCTGCATCTTTCACCATTGAGCCATCATGTCCCCACCTTGGTGTTTATAAGAACTGAGTTAGATGAATAAAGACACATGTTAAAATCCAAACTTCCAAGAATGTCATATATTCTTTGTGAAGTTCTTATATTCAAGTTATTGACTATAACACAATTAGCCAATTCACTGCAATAATTATCAAGAAAAAAAAATCTCTATTTTATAAGGACCTTTGAAGATGTGATGATTTTCTTTGGTTACAAAGAGATTGGAAGTATATGGCTGGATGGAGGATTGACTTTTGGGATGGTCAAGAGATCCTTCAATTCTAGAAGCAACAACTGGGCTTTCCAATGGACTGTTTAAGCTATTCCTTCTGATTTGCTACTCTCCAATATCTTATAGTATTAATTTTGTCAGCCGCTTAAAAAAAAGTGCTGTTTTTTAAATGACTGACTAGTTATATCTCATTATCTGAGAAAAGTAAAAAACAATTTATTTGTGACTGACTCCAGGGTCAAATGAAAAGAAAGCGGCTTTTATTTCAAGCTGAAATTGTCTGGGGAAAAAAAGAGAAAGAGACTAATTTCTTAGAATGATAGAATAATAGAATTTAAGGATGGAAGGGACCTTGAAATAATTTAGTCCTTCTCCTGCCCAAAGCAAGTATCAGCAGAATTTCTCTTGCCTTTAAACAAACTCTTGCAAAGCTCTTGCAAAATTAAAGGAAAGACACCATCTTTTTCTGAATCTCAATATGAGATGAGGACCCCCCCCCCAAGAATATCCCTATTCACTTGGGCCCTCAATTAGTGACTCAGCTAACCAAAAAACAAGCCAATGTCAGAAAAGATAATATGAAGGATGTATTAAAAGCAATACTAGAGAATACACATTCTTTCTCTTTTCTTTTCCTTGTATTTTTACCCCCATGATTAAACTCTGGGATACTTCCCAAGAACTCAGCTTGGGAAGCAGTTATTGAGTATTTAACAGTACTTTCTCATGTAGGAGTTGGAGTTCAGCAGTGCCTGGAACTACTCCACTTCTCATCCCTGCATTATGCCAACAGCCTGCATGCTGTGGTTGTGATGTTGATTGTTTTCTCATGTCATGCATGCCTCTTATTTATTCTTTTGTAAAAGGTTCAGACAGCTCTGCAAGCTGTTTAGCTTCCTTGGTAGTTTGGTCTAAAATTACTCCAGCTTTTGTAATCTCTGTTCTACATGTAGCAGACATTTAGCAGCTAGGAAATGACATTGTTATATTCTCTTGTGTGAAATCTCTCTCATCCCTCCTTAAAGAAATTTGTATAATAGTCATGGACTTGTACTTTTTATAATTCTAAGGGATACACTTATTTTCTTCCTGTTAACATACTGCAGCTTGAGTTTCCCTAATCTGCTGAATGTTTCAAGTTATACATTAAAAATAAATATTTGATAATTGAATGTTATATTACTGGAAAGAAAACGGTGTTGGTGGCGGTGTATGCACCTAATAATAATCAAAGAGA
>JANHJO010006159.1:103133-114555 GCA_032468235.1 Pseudoxyrhopus heterurus | reverse complement strand
GAACAACAGAGAAAACTGTTCAGTCGGTCGATTCTGAGTGAGAGAGAGGTTGCTGTTTTGCGGCAGAGTCCGCCTCCACAATGGAACGAGGCTCTCCTTCAGGTGTTTTCTCTCTTGCAATTTCTTCACCCTCCGGAAGTTTGGTTGTGAACCAAGGATTTGTTCTTGAACCGAGTTGAACATTTAGCTGATTTTTTGGTTGGGAACCGATTTGGTTGGGAACAGAAGCATTTGTGAACCAAGGTTCCACTGTAAATGCATTTAATTAATTTATATCTAATCATAAAGTAAATCAAAAATACTTTTGTCTTCATTTTGCCCATTTTTTTAACATTCTGCATTTGAAAATGCAGACCTCACCATCCCCAAACTAGTGAAATAATTGCTATAGATCATATGAAAGTAAATTCTGTGAGACTTAACCTTTACAGGATTTCATTATAAACTATTTTTAAAAATCATACCTATCACAAAGAGTATGTGCCTTTGTAAATGAAGTATCAGCAGCTGATACAATACTTTTCTATGGATATTGGTATATAATCCAGCACATCTGGAAGATGCCAGACTCAAGGAAGAGCAGTGTTTGGATAATCATTTCACTGAATCAATTGACTAGGCTTTTTTGCTTCCCTGTTATGGTAACTTATTTACAACTAAATATTAATCTGTTAAAAGTTATCTTATTTCAAAGACTCAAACTCACATATTTTAGCATTGAAAACATATCACTTTAATTGCTTATGTAAATTTATATTGTATCAGTATTTCCTCAAATGCACACAGGAAATTTTGTGGATCAATAGTGGCATCTAGTGATCAAGTTAAAAATTAGCTATGACTTGTCATTAGTATAGGAGATGCTTTTTAGAATATAGTTTCATTCCTGTGTCCTCTGTATTATCTGAAACAAAAATCTATATAATGAATAATGTGCATAATTGATGAATAGATCGTACTGTTATAAACCTCTCAAACTAGATGTTAATACAGTTTCTAATTATTTCTTACACTGCGTCTCATATCAAGGTATGAAATTATCAAAACAACCTTTGGAAATTAATGCTTTATTCTCTGAAGTAAACTGAAATATGTTTCCTTCTTCAGTGGAACTAATAAAACACTGTTTATTCCAGTAGTGAGCAAAATGGAATCCAAAACCCAAAGACTATTTCTGCCTTCACTTATTTTAAAATTATTACAATTCTAATCATTGTCATCTGCCATAGTGAGTCATAATATAAAACTTGCCTTTATGTATTTCTATCTTGTGATGAAAGCCATCTGCATTGTTAAATACTGACACATTTTGCCAACTGCAACTTTGTATCTCCCATCCCTGCAGGTAACCGTGTTCTCTGTGTTTCATTATCTAAATTACTAAAATGTAATTTTTATAACACATATATTGACATTCAATTTTACAATGAACTCTGTGAAAGGATAAAATTATAGCTTCAAAATCCTCTAGTTACTTCAGATACATTAAGGCCCTTGCTTCCCATTCAAACATATTGTAACCTGCCAATTGACTAGAAGTATTTTTTTTTTGCTGTTATCCAGATGACCTTGCAGCAGATGACAAGCCATAAAATAGGTGAAGTAAAATGGCAAAGCCAACTTAAATTAAAACATGAAGAAATTATCATCATCGGATACTGGGGCACTCAAGCTGTGTTAGGAAGGCAAATAGAGTTGGCTATTTCTGGTTCTTTCTGCTATTATATAGATGGAGAAAGTACTAATGATGAGCATTAGTGTTTACTGGCAGTCTCCTCCTGGCAGCATTTGGGTAGGGAAGACCTATTTGTTAGACTTTTTAGAATTTGATTTTAAATGCTTGTTCTGTTTCTTGTCGCTTTTGTAATGCTTCCCAATTTTACTATTACAGTTTTAATACAAATCAAAAATGTTACAAAATCTGCTTTAGGCAGTTTCAGCTAGAAAAGCAGATACAAAGAAGAATAAAGGTGTCTTGATCATTCAAGTCTTCATTGATAGGACAGTTCTGTGGAACACTAATCCCACCTCCAAAGGTCTTTTAAAAAAGCATGGATAAAATGTCTTTCCATCCAATATTAGGTTCCCCCTAAAAGATTTCAGTTTATTTTTCAATTGAATCATATAGATTATATGTTATATTAAAGTTGTAAAGAATTCTGAAGTGATTTATTTGGATCCGATTTTTTTACATTTAAAAAAACTGGCATTTTAACCAGGGTGTGTAAACTTTTTGTAACCACTGTATAGTCTTTCTTCCATAAGCGCAAGACAGTTTATATATCTATATATAGCACTCCCTTTTCCATTTTTGTCCACAACTCTTCTGTGAAATAAGTGGAGCTTAGAAACTGGCTAGCACAGTTACCAAGTGAAGATGAATCTGAATTAGTCCAACAGCTCAACTACCATTTATTACTGGTTCTTTTTCATCTATGGAACTGAACACAATAAAAGAATCACAAACTTCAAGTTGTTTCACACATCCTCTTTCTCTTTCTGCATACACACACAAGTTGAAATAGAATTTTGAAACTGAATTCTTTTAAAAAAGGAGGGAGACGACCTATAGTTCTGAAACACAAAGAAACATGCCAAGACAACACTAAACATCAGGATAATTTAAGAATACACCGCCGGTTGGGGAAATAGAAACCATTGAGTCCTTTAAGTTTTATACCCTAGTCATTCAAATATCAACAGTAATGCAGACCCATCTAATACAATACAGAAAAGTTCACAAGTATGGTAGCAGCTTCTCCTCACGGTTCCTCCGTAGCTGACGATGAAGATAATCTGGGTGTTTGCAAGACAACTCTATTTTTGTTCATGCCCAGAATATTTCCCGATATGGATTACTGTAAAGCAGTTTTTCTCAATCTTGACAAGTTTAAGATGGGTGGACTTCAATTCCCTGAATTCCCTTCAGTTCTGGGAGCTGAAGTCCACCCATCTTAAACTTACCAAGGTTGAGAAACACTGCTGTAAAGTATTTGTCCAAAACCTTCCAAATATGACAATATTATTAAATCAGTATAAACATTCTTGACATAAGTGCTTGTTTTGAGTACTAGAAATAGTTTTAACCTTTTAGGTGTTTTCTATTGTAACTATGAACACGAAGGGAAATAAGATTCTTATAAAATGTTTAACTTGGAAAATGTATACATTTTGAAAAAGGAAGTAAAGCAATGGATAAGCAATTAAGGATTTAAAACGAAATCAGGAATCAAAATTAAGATTAGGTCCATCTACTTCTTGTACCAAGTATTATACTGGTTTCATGTTATGTAGAAACTAGCTCTTTATATGTGATGTACTAATTATTAGAATGAATATTCAGGATCCAAAGAACCTGAACTTGATTGCCGCTATTTAGATATACTAATGAAATATGCTATTTTTTGTATTGACTTACGATTAAGAGCAGACCTGAATGCCATGTCCCAGATACTTCATGTTAAGTTTCAAAAACTCTTTGCCAAGGAGACCACAGAGGGCTGTTCCAGATCCAGAACTAGATGAAGAAGTATTTAGATTCCGGTAATTCTCTTTATTAATTTTTTTTATTAGACTGGGTATGCTTATCTGAACTCTTAGAATATAAAACTTAAATTGATTCATCACCACAATCTATTATACAGATGCCTTAAGGATTCTCTTGTTCTGTATAATGTGATGGTTTAACAATAATCTGTTAACTGTAAAGTAACTGTAAAGTAACTTTAATCTGTTAACTGTAATGTAACTTATTGCTTATTCTAAGGTATATTCAGACTAGGACACCTTTTGCATCTGACCAATCTGTAGGGCTGAATCATCATTCTTTTTCTTCTGTTTATACTCTTTAAGCTGAAGACTTGTATCTATTACCGTGTTTCATCATTATTATTAAATAACTTTACTATAATTGCAGCACCTAATATTTTGATTGCATTAACAGTCCACAAACATTGTCCCAAGAATTATCTTATGATGTAAGTTTCTAATGTTCTTATTTAACTCATGCAAAATGTTTCAGAAAGATAACCTTTCCAGCATGTTGCAATTAATTTATTTTCTATCAGTTAACCTCAGATACTGCAAATTTTATTTAGTTAGAAATGCAAATGCTTTGCATAGTGTATTCAAGGGACAAAAGAGAGGCTATTTTCTATCTATTGTTTTTCTAAAATAGTGTCATGTCTAATCTTCCATCAGACCAAAAATTGAGTACAGGTGGTCCTCGACTTATGACAATTGAGCCCAACATTTCTGTTGTTAAATGAGACATTTGTTAAGTGCGTTTTTCTCCATTTTACGACCTTTCTTGCCTCAGTTGTTAAGTGAATCACTGCAGTTGATAAGTTAGTGACCCGGTTGTTAAGTGAAACTGGCTCCCCCATTGACTTTGCTTGTCAGAAGTTCGCAAAAGGGATCACATGATCCCAGACATTGCAACCATCATAAATATGAGTCAGTTTCTGAATTTTGACCACATGACCATGGGGATGCTGCAATGGTCGTAACTATGAAAAACGTTCATAAGACATTTTTTCAGCATTGTAACTTTGGTCACTAAATGAACTGTTGTAAGTGAAGGACTACCTGTAAATACTTGGAAGGAAACAAAAGGAACTTCGGCCATTGCTCCAGAAACTAATTTTAAAGAAGGTATTTGATTCATGACATAAGTTAAATACCAGTTAAAGCAGGGGTGTCAAAATGGAGGTCCACGGGCCAGATGCGTCACGCACAGGCCATGCCCACTCCAGTTCCGTGAAGGGAATAATGTCACACTGCGGCAATGTGACACCATGAGTTTGACACCTGTGAGTTAAAACAACATGAGCTTATCTAAGATTCCAGCTTGAAAATGATTTTGCATAATATTCTTTGGCATTAAAAAGCAACTTCATATCATAGTCAACATTGTGTTCTTGACAATAGTATGAAAGTGGTTTATAATTTTCTCCTGTAATGTATTTTTTCAAATAAGTTCTCAGTAGGGGGTATGCAAAATTTGGAAGGTCAGAACACAATATTACAGAAAACTCCAAAATGTTTTTCCCCATCTGTATTATGCTGAATGTCCTTGGAAATGGATCAAGGTCTCCTAGAAACAGTTCTCCAGAGTACTTCCTTATCTAACTTACAGTTACAGATTTTAGTGGGCTCCCATTTAAGTACTAACTATGCTTAAATTGTGTTTAAATTTTTGAGATCAGCTGAAGAAGGCTATGTGTTTCTGCCTATCTGGCCTCCCTTATTTTATCCTGAATGTTTTGCAGTTTCGAATGAAGGCAAATACACATTTCTCAGTATATTGTAGTCGATGCTTGGCTGTTGAAGAATCCAAATGAGTCTCAGTAAATTATTACCTTGTATGATGTAATTTACAGCATGGCTTTTAAAAATCATGTGTCAAAGACCAAGGTGTTGTGTATGAAGGAAAAATGTAGTGAGCGATTTATGCATATTAGGGCTGATGCTGGTGTAAAAGGCACTGTTCAGAATTCCACTTAGTGCTTCTCCATCATTTTTCGTAATATGCAAAATCTGGTATTTCGCTCTTTTTTCTCAGATGGTTTCTTTCTATACTGACAGGATGGAATTAGGTACGACTTTCAAGGGTAGAAAAATACAGAAAGATACAAAAAAAATAATGTTGGTGTAAACTGGGCTTATTTAAATTTCATTTTAACTTCTGACATTAATTTCTTTGCTCACTACATTTCATCTTTTTTCTGTTCTTATTGTAATTTTGTCTAGCTTAGCATAACATACACACACAGAGAGAACACCTGTTGTAGTTTTCATTTTTTTATTTCCCAAAAGGAATTGGATTTTAACATTATTGTGTCATTGGGGATTGCTTAAAGAAAGCTATGCAGAGCTGCATGCTTCAGGCTATCTCTCCAACAAGTTGATTTAAAAAAAGAAATTTAATTAAAATCCTATCACAAAGTACTGTGGATCAATGCTTCTAATTCATCAGAGGTCAGTGTGGAATGTGAATGACAGTTCCTATCAGATGCCTATTTAGCTTATTGTATTTAAGGAGTAGCTTGTTGTATAGACACTGTGTTGTAAGGAGTGTCAATGTCAAATTGTCATAGACTGATTAGCAGTTTTCTCACAGGCTTGTAGACTGAACCAGAATTGAGAGATTGGTGCATGGTCGTGGAGGTAGAAGAACTCTTGTTACAAGTATGTTCTGCTATCCTGCTATCCTGTATTCCAGGGGTGTCAAACCCGCGGCGTCACATCATCATGTGACATCTCTCAACTTTTTTCCCCTTTGCTAAAACGGGGGTAGGCATGACGCATCGGGCCTGCGGGCCACGAGTTTAACACCCCTGCTGTTAAGGCAACACTGTCATGGTATTTTCTGGTATTTTCTGAAGTTACTTTATTACAGTTTCTGTAATTTCCAGCCAGAATGCATTGTGTTGGAAATAATAATATTAGAGTTAGAAATAGCAGAGTCTAGATTGAAAAATGGAACATTTCTGCCAACTTCTAAATACTATGGACAGTATAGTGTATAGTACTTCTTATCTACTATAGGAAAGTATATGTACTTTTAGGAAAGTATAGAATACTTGGACACATAATCGAAAATTGAAATATTCTGCAGTGCTTTAATATAATCCCTATGCATAGGCAGCAGAGAAGTTTTAAATATTATATTTTGAAAAAAAATGTTTAGTAAGATTTATTGTTATGAGCAGAATATTTTTTTTTTTATTATAGTAAGTAAGAAGGGCATTAATGTCATGCTTTCATGGAGGTTTGCTGATATATTAATGTGAAATCTGGAACATGCCTTATCAAAGATTGACCCCAAAGGAATTTAATAGGACTTGCTTTGAGGTAAACTTGTATTTGAAATAACTACTTTTAATTCAGAGTACTCTGAAGCAAGTAATGGCTTGCTCCAGAGAAGGCATCTATAGAATGAAATTCTATTAAGATAGTTCTGTTACAATGTGCATGTAATGAGGAAGTGACTCAGTTGAAAATACATCTGTAGCAATTTTGTGCTTCTCTAAAAATGATCTAAGAAGAGAGAATTTTTGTTTTATTTTTAAAGGGAGAAAGTACCATTTCAAATGTTAATTTAAAGCTGTGTTGGCAGGCCACACTTTTCATGATTTTGTGTGAAGATAAGAGAGACGAATTGAAGAGAATGACTGGAGAAAATGCTGACTTAGCTTTTTTTATAAAACCATTAAGAAAATGAAGATAAATGCTGTCAAAAACTATCCATAGAAAGTTTTTATTTTCTGAATATTTTGTATTCACTGTATATACCTTTGAAGTTGTTTTTCCAAGAAGTAGACTTTTGTGCTTTGTTTATTCTCATTTTTCTTAGATAACCTGTTTATTTAAAAATACCCAAATGTGTTTATATTAGAGAGAATTATGGCTTGATAATGGGTTGTGTCTCATTTCAGAAGCCAATTGATTGATATATGTGATCACTACAGGATACAGAAGTAGCCTTCCATACAAAAATTTCTTCCAGACAAGGTAGAAAGAGAAGGTTGGAGCTAAATGGGCCCTATCTATTATTGAGGATGTTGAACCAGTACTGGATAATTATCAAAATTTCAGTCAGAATTGTCTCTGACTTGCTGATGAGCTAGGCAATTAATTTGGTGAAACAAATCACCCTAAAAATTTGGAAGAACATTCCAGTGTTGCCTGATGATAGGGTCATCTTTGGGATTGGCCATAAGTTCCTTCACTCAACACTGCCAAAACCTTGAACAATCCTTGAACAAATTGTGGTAAGTTGGGAACTACCTGTACCGACTACCTGGTCTAGGTACAGATGATAGTAGGATATTGTTGACACAACTTGCAGGTATGGGGGTTGGACTTTGATAGTTCTATTTGCCTGGCCTGGAGTTGAAAGAATTAATTGGTTATCATTAGCATAGTGATGATTCTGAACCACATGCTATTGGATAACCTCACTCAACAGTTTCATGTAGATGTTGAACAGAGAGGAGAGAGAGTAAGAGAATAAGTAACCCTAACCCTATGGCAATCCACAAAGCAGAGGTCTAGAGAGCAGGCTCTACCCTCAAACCTACACTGACAGAAACTGGTCCCAAATAAAGGAATTTAATCAAGTGATTCATCTCTAGTAAGTTATCTCCCCTACGTGTACATTCTGTAGTTCTTTCATAACCAAAACTGACATCCAGAAGTACAAAATAGAATACAGAATAACAGAGTGGGAAGGGGCCTTGTAGGTCATGTAGTCCTACACCCTGCTCAAGTAGGAGATCTTATACCATTTATGACAAGTGGCTGTCCAGTCTCTTCTTGACTGCTTCCAGTGATGAAGTACCCACAACTTCTGAAGGCAAGCTGTTCCATTGGTTGATTATCCTCCTGTCAGAAAATTTCTCCTTATTTCTAGGTTGAATTTTTCTCCCTTTGCTAAACTGGGCGTGGGTATGGCCAGCGTGTGACACATCCAGCCCAGGTGCCGTGAGTTTGAATCCCTGACCTAGGACATGTCAAATTTTTCAACTTTCAATTTCCAAACATTAGGATGCTCAAAAGTTTTGACATGCCTTGGGGATTGTAAAGGATCTTTTGCTTACTTTAATATAATTTAGATGTGCTAGATAAGTAACTACATAAATATCATAATTTTTTCACATTTTGTTTATTTCATATTGACCTAATGAACATCTGCCCTGAGAAACAGGAATTTCCATGTAAATCCCACAATACAGATGTATGATCTCAGTTGAAAACAAGCTAAACTGCAATCCTCTAGCCTTGCTTTATATTGATCAGCTGTCCATTGTTGCCTGGATTTAATTTCAGTTTGATCATGCTGATCCAGCCTGTTACATAATTTGGGCAGCGTTCAAGATTATCAGGCTTTTACTTGGCATTAAGTGACAAGAATTTAGCATTCTGATGAGACATATTAGCAACATCCCCAAATCTAAAGGTTTCTTCCCCAATTTTTTAAAAAAATGAAACCAGGTAAAGAACAAGAAGGAGCCCTCTGTATCAATGCTACTACCATGAGTTCTTTGAAAGCGGCCTTTTTCTTGAAAGTGGGAATAATCCTCATATTTGAATGCTAGGAATATAGGAAGCTTCTAGCAGTAAAGTAATCCAAATCAAGTATCATTGAATGAGTCTCAAATGAAGGAAAGTGTTTCCAGATTACCAAGGTTACTAGATTAATTTCTATTACATATTTTTCATACATTGTTTTCAGTGAAAGTACTAGCACAATTGATACTTTCTAGTGGAAATACATATCTGTTTCAAGAACAAAGGGAAATATACGTGCCCCGGGAGTAAATCTCTGATTCGGGTGACCAACCCAAATTCGATCTCACATATCTATTTACCTGATACTTTTGTATAAACATGTATAAGAGTCACTGTTAATATATTAGGCTGAATTCATCTATACAGAAAGTTAAGCTTGATATACTCTCAATACACCTCCTCTCTGAAATCTGCCCAGCTGGATTTTGTGTATGACACCAGCCAAGACCTCAGGGCAGGAGGGACAGGGCAGCAGTCATTTGGGAATCTCTGTTGATCTTCAGTAGTGCTACTCCGCAAATTGCTGGTGTGAAATCCTGTTTTTAAAGCTATGCTGCTGCTGGAGGCCAGCTCTGGGTTGGGTATGGAGTTTCCCCAGGCTTGAAATCTAGGGGTACTTTAATTTGCCATCTCTAGGGTGGATCTTGGAAACAGCTGGAGAGTTCATGACCACCATGGTGGCCATGGGCCTATCCCACATTATCCTCTGAGTGTGCCCATGGCAGTGCAACCACAACATTACCCAGGACGGACATCCTTTGCCTTTGTTAAACTTTGTTTTACAAAGTTGCTTAGGTAGTGAAATGGGCAGTGTATAAATTCAATAAATAAATGTTGGAGGGACTTTGATTTGGTTAGAGTGCTTTCACCCATGCCAGCAGAGTGATGACTATAAATTGTGTGTGTAAAGTTTTTGCTCATTTGGTGTTTTTCTTTCTGGCATTTTTAAAAATGCTTAAATAATGACCTTTTTTCTTCTTTTCCCTTTTAGCATTCTATAATTATGATGCCCGGGGTCCAGATGAGCTGTCACTACAAATAGGAGACACCATGCACATACTGGAAACACATGAAGGCAAGTGAAACAAATGTTTCTTTCCTAATCATTATTCTCACAGTCATTATTGTTAGCATTTTGGCTTAGTGTGTCTTGCTTATTTTGGAAAACCAGTTCTATTTTGAAACCTAATGAAATATTGAAACATTTAAATGGGCACTAAAATTAACAGTCACTACACATTAAATAGGCATGTTATAATTGATGAATAACCTTTGTAAGATGCAAATGTCTTTTTTTCTTTTTCTGAAAAAAACACACGCTAAGATTAATGTTTGTGTATCTTAATTTGTATGGATCTCTAGTGGTATCTGTTAAGGAGTTAGAAAGGTGATAGATGTTCTTGGTACACTTGCAGATAATAAATAAAATCCATCTTTTAAAAGGGGTTAATCTTAAATGCTGAAAATATAAAAGATGCTTATCTTCTAAATTACTTATACTCCTTTGTAAAAAAAATCCTAGCAATGCTATTACATGGTGATCAGCTATTTCAGAAATAACCTTTTATGTGCATTTTCTTCATCATAAATTAAAGCAGCAGGAATGCTTACTATTGTGAGATGTTTAATTAATGAAATGTATACAGAGACCTCTCCATTTTGTTTTCTTAGCAGCTCTGTGAAATCAGTTAGGGTGAAAGTGATTTGTCAAAGTTAAAATCTCCATTCATGAATAGGGATTTGTACCCAGGAATTTTCAGTACAGTAAAGATAGAAGACAATCTCTTCATTCTTTCTCTTGCATCCAGCTGTGCTTGCCTACCTTTGAATGCATTATGTTTTTAGTCTCCTTGTATCTGCAAATACAATGCTGTACTCCTTTAACAATGTTATCAATTCTCCCCTACTACCTCTTCCCAGTAAGCTCTTGCTAGAATTATTTTCTTTCTCATCAATATATACATTTGCTTGCTCTTCCTTTACTCCTTTTCCTCTAACATTTAGACATAAATGGAAGATGTTTCCACTGATACAGTACTGTGTAAGCTAGGAAAGACTGCTTACTTAAAATATACACATTAATGTGTCTTTTCAGTGGCAAATGATATGTATTCCCACTTTCATTTTCTATATGGTTTTTTTCTAAAAGTCAAGCTTTATTGTTTCATTGCTGGATAATGAAGATAGTTGCATGCTAACTGTGGGGCAGCATAAATTAGATTCTGAATGAAGTTTTACATTCATGGGTTCTATGTCATTCTAACGGTCTTATAGCAATAGCACTTAGACTTATATACCGCTTTACAGTGCTTTACAGCCCTCTCTAAGTGGTTTACAGAGTCAGCAT